>PVIW01009392.1:0-21552 GCA_004026585.1 Noctilio leporinus
GGGACGGGGTGGGAGATGGGCTCCAGCTCTGCCCCTTCTGGTTCCCCAGTGGAGAGGAAGGTCAAGGGAAAAAGCCAGAAATGTCCTCTCACAGCCGCTAACATGCCTGTAATGTCAAGACGCACCAGTTTGCCCGTTTATGGTTAGTTTTATTAGCCAGCAGCTGGTAGTGAGAGCTACAGAAACCTATAAACCCAAAGCCACAAACAATAACCCCTGTTCCTGGGCCTGTGCCATGTGTGCTGGGCACCTTACATACATTAGGTCTCGCTTAAACCTTGCAACAATTGGCGCGCTAGGTAGTTTGCAGATGAGACAGCCTAGGCCAACCGAGGTAGAGGGAAGCTGCCCAAAGTCACAGACGGGAAGTGGTGGAGCAGGCTCCTCTGTCCCATCCCATACACGGTGCCTGACATCATTTACTCTTGTCTCTTGTCTTACTCCTAAACTTCCTCCTAGAGCCTAGCCACTCCTCAGGAAATAAAAATCCAAACTTCTTAGTTATATGGGATATGTTCCACAGCTTATTCCCGCTTCCCAAACTTTGAGCTACTTCACATGCTGAGACTTTGTCCTCTGTGTCCCCCCCTCCTGGCTTTGGCTTCCCTCGCCCCACCCCTGGGCCACATTCCTTGTTAATCTCTGCCTGTCAGAACCTCCCGGGCCTGCAGGAATCAGCTCAGTAGCTGTCCCCAGACGCTTCAGCCTCTCCACCCAGCCCTGTGCAGATCTGTTCTCTGGATCCTCACTTAAGACTTTCTCAGCATTTGGGGTCAGACAGTTTTGGTTGTATTGAACTCGTCCCAAGAAGGCAGGATGTTCAGCCTCCCTGGACCTGCCCAAATGCTGGGAATGACCCCCCAGTGACTATGACAATTAATATAAACCTCCTCACCTGACACCATAAAACTCCTAGAAGAAAAAATGGGCAGTAAGCTCCTTGGCATTAATTAGTCTTGGTGATGATTTTGGATGTGACCCCAGAAGCAAGGCAACCAAAGCAAATATAAACAAATGAGATGACGTCACACTAAAAAGCTTCTGCACAGCAAAGGAAGCATCAACAAAATGAAAAGGCAACCTACTGAATGGGAGAAAATAATTGCAAATCTTACATCTGCCACGCAGCTAATAACCAAAATATATGAAGAACTCATACAACTCAATAGCAAAAAAGAAAAAGAAAAACAATCCAATTTAAAAATGGGCAGAGGATCTGAATCCAAATAGACATTTTCCCAAAGAAGCCATAGAGATTGCCAACAGGTACATGAAAAAAGATGCTGAACATAACTAATCACCGTGGAAATCTACATTGAAACCTCAATGAGATATTAACTCACATTTGCTATAATTGCTTATCATCAAGAAGACAAGAAATTACAGGTGTTGACAAGGATACAGAGAAGAGAGAATATTTGTGTATCATTTGTGGAAATGTAAATTTGTGCAGTCCCTGTGGAAAACACTATGGAGGATCTTCAAAATGTTAAAAAATTGAACTACCATACGATCCAGCCATTCCATTTCTAAGCATTTATCTGAAGAAAATGAAACACTAACTTGAAAAGCTATCTGCACCCCCATGTTCATTGCAGCATTAATTAGAATAGCCAAGATATGACACAACCTAAGTAGTAATCAATGGGCACATGGATAAAGAGGATGCGGGGCATATATATATAAAATATATATATATATATATATATATATATATATATATATAATGAAATATTATCCAGGCATAAAAAAAAGAATGGAAACTTGCCATTTAGGACAAGATGGATAGAACTTGAGAAAATTATGCTAAGTAAAATAAGTCAGACGGAGAAAGACCAACACCATATGATCCCACTTATATGTGAAATCTAAAAACAAACAAAAACAAAACACCCAAGCTCATAGATACAGAGAACAGGTTGGTGGCTGCCAGAGGCAGAGGGTGAAGGGTTGGCAAAATGAGTGGATATGGTCAAAAGGTACAAACTTCTAATTATCAAATAAGTCATGGGGATAAAATGTACAGACAGCACAATAAAGCTGTATTGCATATATTTGAAAGTTGCCATGTGTCTTACAAGTTGTCATCACAAGAAAACAAATTTTTGCAAGTACGTGTGGTGACTGGTATCACCTAGGCTTATTGTGATGATCATTTCACAATATACGTGTATCGATGTCAAATCATCATTCTCGGCGCCTGAAATGAATATAATGTTATATACCAATTACACCTCAATTTTTAAAAATCTCATGTGAAGGGAAATAAAATAATTGCCCTCAGATTTCCAACTGTCTTTTGGGATTGAAAACCTGGCCGCCACAGGCAGTGATAGTGTGTGTGCATGTCTGTCGGTGGACTGCCTGTGCCTTGAGCGCAGGTACTATTTTTGTGTTCAACTTTGTACCTCCTTTGCAGCTCTCTTCTTGGCTTGCAGATGGCCACCTGCTAGCTGTGTGCTCACGTGGCCTTTTCTTGATGCCTGTGCATGGAGGCAAAGATCTCTGTCTTCCTCTGCCTATCAGGCCACCAATCAATCCTTTAAGATTAGGATCCCTTCCTTATGGCCTCATTTAACCTTAATGACCTCCCTAAAGGCCCGATTTCTAAGTAGATAGTCACAATGGGATTTAGGGCTTCAAAATATGAATTTGAGGGGGACACAGTTCAGCCCATTACACCCACAATCTCACCTAACAGAAGAAAACCAATCACTGTACATTGCTATATCTTCTCCTATTCTTCTAAGCACACAGATTCAAGAGGGAAAAGAAAGAGATCATACCATGCAGAATATTTTGCTACTTGTTTTTTTCATTCAACAGTACCTGGTGGCAGTCTTTCCATATCATCAAATTTAGTTTCTCTGACATTGCTTTTAGTAACTTAATAAATTCCTTGGTACGGCTCCATCATGGTTCTTTTAGCCCCTAATTTTGGTCTCATAGTTCATAGCCAACTTTCCCCATTACAGAGAGAGTCTCCTTGGCTCCATCCATAGAATAAATTCCTGAGACTGAAATTACAGGTCAGTGGGCTTGCGTACTTCTAACACCTTTCTAAACATTTGTACCCATTTATACTCCCACAAGGAGCAAATGAAAATGCAGCCTCAATCTCTCTTTTTTTTTTTTTAATAAACTTCTTGTTTGGAATAAATGTGTTACCTGCAGAAAAGCTGCAATGACATTACTGAATACAGAGAGTGTCTATATGTCTTTCACCCATTTTCTCCTAATGTTAACATATTACCCCACCAGGGTGCATTTGTCAAAACTCAGAAATTGACACTGGCACATTACGGTTAACTAAACTGCCAACTTTATTCATTTTTTTACCACTTTTCCCCCTAACCCCCTCTTCCTCTTCCAGGATTCAATCCAGGACACCACGTGGTGTTTTGGGTGGCATCACTTTTTAAATCTTACATTTTATCGCCTGCAGAGGAATCCCTGGTGTTTTGGGGGCTTGCCACCTCTAATGCTAACTAGTAATTATTTCTCATGGGTTCAGGGCATGGCTTGTTCCATCAGGGAAGTTACTGTTGTCCACGATGCGGAGGGCAATTCAGAGAAACTGGCCCTGGTGGTTTGTTTCCCCACTTTGTGAAGGCTCTTTATGGGGGAAAGGCCATGCCTGTGTCCCTGCGGGGTCTCTCATGCCAGTGTTATGCAGGAACATAAACAACCCCGCAATTGGATTTTGCTCTATATTTGGAAAATTTGGCCCTTCATTACAAAGCAAGCTGATGCTATCTTATTTAGTTCATTCTTTTGCTCATCTCCTGTAATCATTAAATTATAGAGCCATATTTCCAAAGCTCCAGGGGAAAAACCGGATTAGGAATAAAATCTTTTAAGCTCCTGGAGAAAAGCTCTGAGTTCATTTGGGAATGGAGGGGTGCAGAGCTCGGAGAATGATCTGTCCTGAGCTGTCCTAGATGAGTGATTTGCTTCATTTCCCACAGCTTGGCGATGTCCTCTCCTTAATGCGAACAAGGATCTGTCCCTGGAAGTCTCCCTGATTGCTCCCTGGCTGTCCTCAGGGTAAAAGTGAATGAAGGGAGAAGTCGTGAAATACAGAATGATTGGGAGGGAGAAAATAAAAGCTGAGAAGAAAAGCCTGCTGGGTTGTTTATCATATTCCCCGGAATAAGGCTGTTTTGATCTTGTGAAGCATCTCCGAGCCTTTGTCAGAACTGCTTATTTAGGAATCTTCATTATTTCCTTAGGATGGCCTGTTTCTCTTAGGTGATTGAGAAACAAGTATTTAGTGAGTTTTTAGGATAATACTGGATCAGCATTTGTAGGCCTAGTTATCTTCTAAGCTCCAAATCTGTCTGAAACCACAACTGATTGCTTCACTTACATTTTCATTTTCTCTCATTTTCTCTTTGAGGACACCTATTTGTTTTTCTGGAAAGCCCAGCTTTGGCTTAGCATTTTCCCCAGGTTATTGTTGTCCTTCTCATTCAGAGAAGTGTTTTGGGCAGTGCTCACGGTTCTCTTGGGGGAATCTTCTAGAAAGACTCTTCTGGTGAGAGCTGCTAGCCCTGTTTTCTCCTCAGGCAGCTAGCTCTACCAGATGTGGTTGGGCAGGCCAAATTTGCATTCCAAATGAAGGGCTCATTTGTTTCACCATATTTGTGTTTTTATTCAGAATTAGTAGAGAGCCCTGGCTGCATCGCTCAGTTGGTTGGAGCATTTTCCAGTGCACCAACGTTGTGGGTTCCATCCCTGGTCAGGGCACATATAGGAGGAAACTAATCAACGTTTCTCTCCTTGTCTTAAAAAAAAAAAATCAACACCTGGCTGGTGTGGCTCAGTAGATTGAGTGCCAGCCAGTGAATCCAAGTGTTGCCAGTTCGATTCCCTATCAGGGCACATGCCTGGGATGCAGGCCAGGTCCCCAGTTGGGGGTGCATGAGCGGCAGCCACATATTCATGTCTCTCTCCTTCTCTTTCTCCCTCCCTTTCTTTCTCTCTAAAAATAAATAAAGAAAGGTTTGTTTTGTTTTGTTTTTAATGGTCTGGCTGATATTGCTCAGTGGATTGAGTGCCAGCCTGAGAACTGAAGGGTCACAACTCAGGGCACAGGCCTGGGCCAGGTTCTCAGTTAGGGGTATGAGAGAGACAACCAATCTATTTTTCTCTGTATTTTTTTTTAATAGATTTTATTTCATTATTTTTAGGAAGAAGGGAAGGGAGAGAGGCAGAGAGGGAGAGAGACATCAATGTATGGTTGCTTTTCACCTGCCTCCAGCCACAGATTTGACTGGAGACCTGGCCTGCAACCTGGTTATGTGCCCTGGCTGGGGAATCGAACCTGTGACCTTTGGGTTCGCAGGCCGGCACCTTACCCACTGTGCTACCAGCCAGGGCTTATTTTTCTCTGGCACATCAACATTTCCCTCCCTCTTTTTCTCCATTTCCTTTCCCTGACTCTAAAATGAATAATCTTTTTTGTAAATATCCATTAAAAAAAAAACATATCCTCAGTGAGGATTTAAAAAAAAAAAAAACAAACAAACAAGGCAGGGCCCTGGCTGGTGGCACAGTGGATAGGTGCTGGCCTGAGAACCCAAAGGTCGCTGGTTCGATTCCCCAGTCAGGGCACATAACCAAGTTGCAAGCCCGGTCCATAGCACCAGGGCCGTAGTGAAAGGCAACCATACATTGATGTTTTTCTCTCCCTCTCTGCCTCTCTCCCTTTCCCTCTCTTTAAAAATAATAAATAAAAATCTTAAAAAAAAAAAAAAAAAAAGACAAGGGGACAAATCAGAGCAGAAGAGCACTGCTAAGATGGTGTTATTAGTCCAATAACCTCTTCATGGCACCCCTCCAAGGAGCCTGCCCAGCTCCACTCTCCTCTGTGATCAGAGGAAGCCCCAGAGAGCTGCCTAAGGACCCAAAGTAAATGGATTCACCTGACATACCCCATAACTCTCAGCTAACTAGGCTGAGCTCAAACCCAGCCCTAAGCACCTTCTAGCTTGCAAAGGTGTCTTTAAGGCCAGTCTGCATATAATCAGCTTGGTGACCCAGGACTGGAATTTATGCCCAAGTATTGGAAGTTTCAGAGAGACACAGCGGCAACAGGAACAGCTCACTTCTAGCTACAGCTTCCTAAGAAAGCTGCACCCCTGGGCCTCCTCGTTAATCAAAGTAGTGAATGTCTGTTTTTAACACTTTATAGTTCTTGTCTTTGATTAAGTCAATCAATAAAGATGGCTTTATGAAGCCAAGTGCTGTTTCTAGTAAATTGGGCCCCTAATTTTACCTACAAGGGATAATATAGCAGAATCTGTGGGGATCACTTTATTCAGAATGAGTAGAACATCTAAAATTGGCTACAGAATTCTTTCATTGATTTGATTCAAATGAAGTCAAGATGTACTGAAGCCTACGCCTGGGAATCAGTCCTGAGGAAATGATGTTCAGTGTTGGAAATGCTTTATAGGCGTGAATGCAAGCGTCTCTCTCTGCGGCCTTCCTCTTGCACATTTAGAGAAGTCTGCTTCTGGTCCAGCTGCAGTCCACATCTCCCTGCCTTTCCAAGTCACCTGGTTCCTTCCTGCAGTCTCTGCTGCTCCTTGAGCCTTTGCTCACACCACTCCTGGTTGCAACCTGAAGCTCCAGGATCTCCTTCCTCCGCGTCAGCCAATGTCAAGGGATGGATGGGTGACTAGGGATGTTGAGGAAGTGGGTGGGAGTGTGCTTTACTAGTTATGTTACTCTAAGCTAGTTAGTTAACCTCTCTGTGCCTCATTGCTCATTTGTAAAACAGGAAATAATAGTACCTACCTTATAGGGTTAGTGGTGTAAAAATTAGCATATAAGCCATGCACTTTGAACACTAGTTGGCATGTGATAAATGATTATTATAAAACAGGGGTGGGGAAACCTAAAGAATTTTATTTCTCTTTTACAAAAGAAAAAAAAAAAAAAAAACCCAAAGGTAAGTAGTCCACACCTAGTATAACAGCTGCAAGGTATTATTAGACCCAGACTCCTCCCTTTATACCCCCCTCCTAAAGATCGCCTCATAACACAAGATGACTGCTGAGACTCCAGTCATTGCATCCAACTTGCAGCCTGGAAAGAGGGGAAGCAGATAGGCAAAAAGAGGTTATCCCAGCTGAGTGAGCTCCGTTTGATTAGCCTGCCTAGGATTCCAATCTAACACTTGAGCTTACATTTACTGGCTTGAACTTAGCCATGCTTCTGATGATAACTTATTAGACAGAACCCAGGTCCTATGACCATGACTAGCTGCAAGGGAAGCTGGGTAATATGCTCTTTATTCCAAATGATAAGATTTAGTGCTCAACTAAAAACTAAGAAAAAGAAAAGGAAAAGTAAATGTAGAGGTAACAGTCTCTGCTACAACACCACAGCACAACAAACAACCTAAAGTTGAATATTAAGCTTGTTTTTTAACAAAGCTCCTTAGCCAGCCGCTCCCACAGGAAAAGTTTTCATTAGCTCCCTTTCTCTCTAAAGCACAACTTATTGGCATTGCTTTAGTTCCTGTCTGCCCCTCTCTCACATCGCTCCCTTTCTCCCTTCTCTCCAGAAATTTAAAATTATCTTCAGTGTGATGCTGGGCAATTCAACTTCCCCTTGGTATTGCCCTCACCTGTAGCTAAATGTCCAGAGGCCCTGCAATGGCTGGGGGCAAGTCTTTCTCAACCACAATGCTCATCAGACCAATCAGAGCATTCTTTTAAATCAAAGAATGGATAAAGCTGGCGGGTAAACAAATGTATTACTCCAGCTTCCTGCTCACCCTCCTCTAAAGTATCAGTAAAGGAAATTGAAAAGAAGAGGAACTTTCAGGGACCAAGAGGACGGGGAAGAATACAACAGCAACAGTATTTTGGAAGATGGAAAGTAGATGGGCAAATGGTGAGTGATTCAGACAGTTCCAAAAACGCTGAATCATAAGCCGGCAAGAAGGAAATCAAATAGGAATCCCTTTTATAGCACACCCAAAATGACCAGGAATTGGCAGAACAGGAGCTGTGGGTGATAATGGTGGAGATGGGGCCGAGAGCAGGCAGACTGGTGGAAAGGCTGGTTAAGAAGCAGTTAGGCCCTGGCCAGGTAGCTCAGTTGGTTAGAGTGTCATCCCGATTTGCAAAGATGCAGATTCAATCTCCAGTCAGGGCACATACAAGAAGCAACCAATAAATGCATAAATAAGCATAACAACAAATTGACGTTTCTTTCTCTCTCTCCCTTACTCTCTGTCTAAAATCAATCTAAAAGAAGAAGAAAGAGAGGGAGAGCAAGGAGGAGAACAGGAGGAGAAAAGGAAGGGGAAGAAGGAGAAGAAGAAGGAAAAACAGTTCAACCCCTAGATCCCAGCAGAAGATGGGAGGTTTACTCTCTGGAGAGAAGGGAGGGGCTCTGCTTGGAGAAACACCACCACCATGTTTTCAGTTGCAACAGGGCATTGAAGGACATTTACATGTTAAACATTGAAAGTCCCAAACTAATTTGCCCACTGGCTCCCACAGTGTACACCCTCCAGGCAGAACACTGTATGTATCTTTTTGGGATAAGACTTACTGACATCAGGAGACATCTAAGGAGGGGACCTACCAGCATGAACGAGACCCACAGTAAGGTAAACAAGCAGCAGGGATCATTAGAGGAAAGACTTTCATGGGAAAGAGATCACAACAAACCAATAGAGATCAGGTTGGGTGAACAAAACTAATAATAATAATAATAATAATAATAATAATAAAAAGGTAAATGACACCGTGAGAAAATAATCAGACAAATCCAAGATGTGGGACATATCACAATACAACTGGCCAGGTCTCTTCAACATGACAATTTAATGAAAATTTTAGAAAGATGTGAGGGGTGTTTGTTCTAAATAAAAAGAGGCACAACCAAATGCAATCTGTGGTACATGTTTGGATCCTGTTTTAAAATAGAAGTTACAAGCCCTGGCTGGTGGCACAGTGGATAAGGTCCCGGCCTTCGAACTGGCATAGGTCACTGGTTTGATTCCCAGCCAGGGAACATAACCAGGTTGCAAGCCAGGTCTCCAGCCAGGTCCATAGCTGGAGGCAGGTGAAAGGCAACCATACATTGATGTCTCTCTCCCTCTCTGCCTCTCTCCCTTTCCCTCTCTCTAAAAATAATAAATACAATCTTTATATATATATATATATATATATATATATATATATATATATTACAAAAGATATCTTTAGAAAACCAGGGATATTTGGATATAGAATGGGTATTAGAAACTAGGGAATTAGCTTACTTCTCTAATCATTGTTTATTATTGATAGAGTAATAATGGTGTTTATGTAACAATGTTCTTTAAATTTTTATTTATTTAAGAGAGAGGAAGGGAGGGAGAGAGAAACATCAAGGTGTTATTACACATATTTATGCAATGATTGGTTATTTCTTGTATGTGTCCTGACCAGGGATTGAATCTGAAACCTTGGTGTATCAGGACAGTGCTCTAACCAGGACTTTTTAAATAAATAAATTATATCTATAGATATATCTAAATATATACACACATATATTGAGTATACTATTACAATTGTCCCAATTTTCCCCTTTTTCTCCCTCCGCTGAGTACCCCATTCCCTTCAGCAATCCCCCACCTTAGCATATGTCCAGGGGTCATGCGTATAAGTTCTTTGGCTTCTCCATTTACTATACTATTCTTAACATTCCCCTGTCTGTTTTGTACCTCCCAATTATGCTTTTTTTTTTTTTTTTTACCCTTTTTTTAAAAAATGTTATTGTTGTTGTATTACATCCATCCCCTTTTGGCTCTCCTCTGTCCCCCTTCCCACCCATCCATTTCCCCCCAAAGTCAATCCCACCTATTGTCCATGTCCATGGTTCCTTTATACTAGGTTCTTGTCTAAACTGCTCCCCTTCCTTGCCTCTGCCTCCCCGCTTCCCCCAACCACCTTCCCCCCTGACCACTGAAGGTCTATTCACTGTATTCATGTATCTGGTTCTGTTTTGCTTGTTGTTAGTTTTGTTCATTATTGTCCTGTAATGGATGAGATCAGATGGTATTTGTCCTTCACTGACTGGCTTATTTCACTAAGCATAATACTCTCCAGTTCCATCCATGTTGTTGCAAAGGGTAGGAGTTCCTTCTTTCTTTCTGCTGTATAGTGTTCCATCCAATTATGCTTCTTAATCCCTGCACTTTTCCTTCATCCCACCCCCTGTTATCTCCCTTCCCCATCCCAGCTGATAACCCTTCAGGTGATCTCCATATCTATGATTTTGTTCCTGTTCTGGTTGTTTGCTTAGTTTTTTTTTTTTGTTTGTTTGGTTTTTTTTTAGATTCAGTTGTTGATAGTTGTGAGTTTGTTGTCATTTTAATGTTCATAGTTTTAATCTTCTTTTTCTTAAATAAGACCCTTTGGCATTTCATGTAATAATGTTTTAGTGATGATGAATTCCTTTAGCTTTACCTTGTCTAGGAAGCACTTTATCTGCCCTTCCATTCTAAATGATGGCTTTGATGGATAGAGTAATCTAGGTTGTAGGCCCTTGTTTTTTATCACTTCAAATACTTCTTCCCTGTCCCTTCTTGTATGCAAAGGTTTTTTTAAGAAATCAGCAGATAGTCTTATAAGAACTCCTTTGAAGGTAACTCTCTGCTTTACTCTTGGTGCTTTTAAGATTCTCTCTTTATCTTTCATCTTTGGCATTTTAATTATGATATTTTGGTGTGATCTTCTTTGAGTCCAGCTTGGTTGGGATTCTCTGTGCTTTTTGGACTTGGATGTCTATTTCCTTCACCAAATTAGGGAAGTTTTGTTTAATTATTTTTACAAGTAAGTTTTCAATTTTAGCTCTTCCTCTTCTCCTTCTGGCATCCCTATGATTGTGATGTTGGTACGTTTAAAGTTGTCCCAGAGGTTCCTGAGCCTCTTCATGTTTCTTAGCATTCTTGTTTCTTCTCCCTGTTCCAGTTAGTTGTTTATTTCTTCCTTTTGTTCCAAATCGTTGATTTGAATCCTGGCTTCCTTCCCTTCACTGCTGGTTCCCTGTATATTTTTCTTTATTTCACTTAGTGTATCCTTCATCTCTTTCTTTACTTTGTGGCTGTACTCATTAAGTTCTCTGAGTACCCTGATCACCAGTGTTTTGAATCCTGTATTGATAGGTTGGTTATCTCTGTTTTGTTTAGTTATTTTGGGGGGATTTCATTCTCTTCTTTCACTTGGGCCATCTTTCTTGCCTCCTCAATTTGGTGGCCTCCCTGTGTGTGTTTCTGTGTACGAGGTAGAGCTGCTTTGACTCCCTGACTTAGTAGTGTGGCCTACATAACAAAGGCACCTGTAAATTCTGTGGGGCGGAGCCTTAGGTATCCATCAGGGTGAGGCAAACTGCTTCACTGCTTTGTGACTTGTGTGGGGTGGGGGGAAGATCTGAGAGGGGGCAATGCTGCTGCCTTGTTCTGGAGGCCTGCTCTTATGCTGCTTCTAGTCACCTCACCCTCCTTCTGTATGTGATTGCCACCCTCCCAGCAGCTGCTATGTAGTTTCTGTGTTCTAAGCCCATGCACACACTTTAAGTGGCAAAAATCCATTGGTTTCTTCCACTTCCTCAATGTCACCTAGTTTTTACAGCCAAAAGTAGTGGATATTTATTTTTCCAGTGCTGGAACCTTGGGCTGTGTGGTCTGGCCTGTGGTTGGGGTTACTTGCCCCAAAGGTGTCCTCCTTGATTTTTATCTATCACATGTGAACGTGGGACCTTTCATTCTGCTGCCACTGCTGCTGTTGCCATCTCCTCTGTGCCACACCCATCTCTGTGACTCTCCCCCTCGTATCCGTCTGGATGAATGTTGCTTCTTTAAATCCTTGGTTATTGGATTTCCATATAGCTCAATTTTCTGATGGTTCTGGGTGTTGTTTTTGAGACCTGCTTGTAATTCTTTCTATGGTTGGTTGAGGAGGTGAAGTGTGTCTACCTATGGAGGCATCTTGCCTGGAAGCCCCCAGGACTATTTTTCAATTGTATGCAGAAGTATTTAGATGTGATGCATCATGATGTCTATAATTTTCTTTAAAATGGCTCAGGAAAAGTTATATAGATGAATCAAGTATGGTGAAATGTTAATAATTTTTAATTTAGTAAGGAAAGGTATTGGATTTTCATTTTTATTCCTTCTCTTTTCTTGTATGTTTGGAATTTTCATAATAAAGAGTAGATCAAAACAAGCAAAAAAAAAAATATATATATATATATATATACACTGTAGTATAAGCTCTTCAAATTTCTCCAGAAAGAAGTTAGGTGGGAGATGGGAGCAAGCATTGGTAGGTTCCTGCAGGCATTTCTACCTGGGTCCATGCACGGTAGGAAGAACTGAGGAATTACTAATTGGAGACTCTGGGAAAGTTAAGATTTTAATCCTGGAGAACCCATACCCAAATATCAAGTTCAGGGCAGGTGAAACTGAAGTTGGTGTCACCAAAGCGGGACTAAGAATGTGGCAGACAGAATTCAGAGCCAGAGCATACGGGATGCGGTTTCAGGTAGCCGCTTTGAAAACTGATGGACAGATGAGATTAGGCATGTTCTGTAACCATTCAAAATTACATTTACACAAGGTCATTCACTGGGGCATTATCTGTGATAGCATAAACTTTCAAGGAACCTAAATGTCCATTGTTTAGAGAACTGGTTGAATAAACTGAAATACAACCATACAATGGACTACTGGGAAGCCATAAAAAACAATAAGGAAAAACTCTATTTGCTGATATGGGATGGTTGCCATGATATACTGTTTAATGGAAAAAAAAAAAAAACACACAAGGTATAATATAGAGTGTGTGACTTTTCATGTGGGAGGGAAGGGAAAGTACTAACATATATTATATAAGCACTGAAAAGACAATTCAGAGACAAATATAAATGGCTACCTATGGGGGAAGGAGGGAACAGAGTGGGAGAGGAGAGGGATTGATGCTTACATATATACGCCTATTATGTAGTTTCAACTTCGGAATCATGGTTTACATAATCAAAAAATTACATTGGAAAGAAAAATAGATTTACAGAGAGTGAAATAATATGAGAAAGTATTATGAGATTAGGTATCCAGGTGACATAAAACATCTTATGTTCCATATTTTACAACAGCATGAAAAATAAGCCTGAGACATTGCATCGAATAATGTTATGTGGTTACTCTAGATGGTGGGACAGAGGGTTCTCTTCCTACTTGTTTATATTTTCAAAACTCTCTTTCATGGATCTGAATTCATTTAATAATGGAAAAAAGAGAATCTATTTTTAAGTAGATGCCCTGGCTGGTGGCACAGTGGATAAGGTGCCCACCTGCGAACCCAAAGGTCGCTGGTTTGATACCTGATCCAGGGCACATACCAGGTTGCAAGCCAGGTCTCCAGCCAGGTCTGTAGCTGGAGGCAGGTAAAAGGCAACCATACACTGATGTCTCTCTCCCTCTCTTCCTTCTCTTCTCTAAAAGATAATACATAAAATCTTAAAAAAATAAAATAAAATAAAATAAGAAAGAAGGCATGGCCAACTGTGCTATGTATTAAAAAATGTTGCATTTGCCCTGGCTGGTACCGGCCTTCGAACCAAAAGATTGCTGGTTTGAGCCCCAGTCAGGGCACCTGCCTGGGTTGCGGACCAGGTCCCCAATTGGGGGGACGTGAGAGGCAACCACACTTTGATGTTTCTCTCCCTCTCTTTCTTCCTCTCTTCCCATCTCTCTAAAAATAAATTAAATATTAAAAAAACAAAATGTTGCATTTATACGGCCCCTTTGGTGAGGATAATCATTTATTATATTATAATAAATGACAATTACATAGTTGTCAGTAATCCTCCTGACAACTCTAACAGACAGATTTTGTCTTTAAAATTAAGACAAGAAGCCCTGGCTGGTAGCACAGTGGGTAAGGTGCCGGCCTGCGAACCCAAAGGTCGCAGGTTCGATTCCCCAGCCAGGGCACATAACCAGGTTGCACACCAGGTCTCCAGTCAGGTCTGTGGCTGGAGACAGGTGAAACGCAACCATACATTGATGTCTCTCTCCCTCTCTGCCTCTCTCCCTTCCCCTCTTTCTAAAAATAATGAAATAAAATATTTTTAAAAAATAAAAAATAAAAATAAATAAAATTAAGACAAGAAAATAACACTTGGCTGCTGAGATCATTGCTCTTCACTGGGGCAGCGGGGTTCTTCCAGCATCTTGGAGGCCTTTGTTTTGCTCAGCCCCATCTTCTGAAGACCCCCTCCACCTCTGGCCAGAGGTGAGATGACAGCCCCCTAAAACAAATCTTAAGTTCTACCACGAGTTTTTGAGACACACAACATTATGGAAGACTCGGAGTGGCTCAGTTGATAAGAGCATTGGCCCAACACGCCAAAGTTGCAGGGCTCTGGAGAGAGCCTGTACAAGAATCAACCAATGAATGAGTGAATGTGTGGAACAACAAATTGATGTTTCTCTCTTTCTTTCTAAAATCAATTTTTTTAAACCCCCCCTTTTTTTTTTTTTAAAGAATGGCTTTGATAATTATTATAACTTTCCAAATTAGATAAACCATCTGCTAGCAGAAGTCAATCCTTTAGTGACAAAGAACAAAGATAAAGAGGCTCAGAAATGTAGCAGCTGCCTCCAAAGGAAACCCTATTGCATTTTAAAACACTGGGTATTTTTGACACATGTAATCTGGTTAGTAATCCTGAAATGGCCTTGGAACAATACAATCTCCAACAAGAGGGGGTTTGTCCTTTCTGCTCTGCCAGTGAGGGAATTCACAAGTCACCGACAAACTGCAGCTGTGCACACAAAGACGGGAAATGGAAGGGGAGAGATTCCCAGGCGTCCTGGGGCAGAGGAGGAGATTTATTTGGAGGATTCAGGGCCAACAAGACAGACGCTCAGAAGTCCGCTTGCACTAGGATCCCAGAGCTCCTTGGAGAGATGGGAAAGGAATCTGACACATGGTACCCTGAAAAACACTGGCCAAAGAGGGGAGACAAAGGCTTCCAAGACTTCTGAGAGCTCTTCTGGGCAGAAACTTTTTTACAAGTTTTATATTTTGATGTTAACTGTATTGTTTATGTCCTTACTGTTTCTTTCTTTTCTATTTTTTAAATAAAGACTTTTCCTTTAATAGTTCTTTTGCACGTTTTATTTATTTGTTATTTATTTTTAGGTCAAAACATTTACTTTATTATTTTTTAAAGGTTTTATTCATTATGTTTAGAGAGAGGGGAAGGGAGGGAGGAAGAAAGGGAGAAAAACATCAACGTATGGTTGCTTTTCACCTGCCTCCAGCTGGGGACCTGGCTAGAGACCTGGTTTGCAACCTGGGGATGTGCCCTGGCTGGGGATCAAACCAGCGACACTTGGGTTCGTAGGCTGTTGCTCAGTCTACTGAGTCACACCAGCCAGGGTCATTCTTTTAATAGCTTTAAAGCTTTGTTTTCATGCTCAGCTCTTTAATTTGTATGGAATTTACTTTTTATGTATGGTATGGAATAGGGATTTTTAAAGAACTTTTTATAGAAAACCAGCTTTCCTACTACTGTTCATTAAATATCCATACTTTGGCATTAATTAGTGAGACCACAGCTATCACTTACTGAGATCTCATTACTTGAGCTCTTTGTTTATGGGCACCCCATCCTGTCCCACTCATCTGTTTGCTTATCCCTGCATCCATTTCCACCATTTAAATTATGCTAGACAGTCCTGGCTGGTGGCACAGTGGATAAGGCGCCAGCCTGCGAACCCAAAGGTGGCTGGTTCAATTCCCCAGCCAGGGCACATAACCAGGTTGCAAGCCAGGTCTCCAACCAGGTCCATAGTTGGAGGCAGGTGAAAAGCAACCATACAATGACATCTCTTTCCCTCTCTGCCTCTCCCTCTTCCCCTCTCTCTGAAAATAAGAAATAAAATATTTAAATAAATAATGATAGACACATATCCCTTCCCATAAACATGAGTTATTTGATTATTATTATATGCATTTAAAGGGCATATATATATATATATATATATATATATATAGTTTTTTAAAATAAGAGTTTATCCAATAAGATACATATCCAAGTATCTTATTTATTTAATAATAATGGTATCTCTTTTTCTTTTTTTACATGTGTTCTAATTGGTTATTTCCCATGCAAAAAAATGTCATTGCTTTTTTTTGTTGAGCTTGAACACAGCCACTTCAAAAATAGCCATATTAGTTCTACTACTTTCCTGGTTTGGGGTTTTCTGGTAATACTGAATGACTAGGGCCACTAGCACAGTGCTACCTATATATTAGTAATGTTCACAGGTACCCTTGTCCTGACTTACTGGAAATGCTTCTAAAATTTAACCACTGAGAGTGGCGTTTGCTGTCAGCTGTTGGTAGATATCTTTTTATCAAGTTAAGAAGGCCTCTTTGATTCCTACTTTGCCAAGAAACATTATCACAAATGGGCATTAAAATTTGCTTGCTTCCTTTTCTGAATCTATTTAAGTCATATGGTTTCTCCAGAAGGAAGACATTGCGCGTATGGTCCAGGAAGTTGAAAAGTACAAAGCCAAAGATGTGAAGCAGCGGGACAACGTGTCTTCCAAGAATCCATTTAATCTTATATATTCAACATGAAAGCAACTGTTGAAGATGAAATACTTCAAGGCAAGATCAACTGTGAGGCCAAACAGAAGATACTTGACAAGTGTAATGAAATTATCAGCTGGCTTGATAAAAACCAGGCTGCAGAGAAGGCATGATTTGAACATCTGCAGAAAGAGCTGGAGAAAGTCTGCAGCCCCGTCCAATACCAAGCTGTAAGGACTGCAAGCCAGAGGCAAGCCAGGAGGAATGAATGCCGAGACTTCCCGTGGGTGGAGCCCCTCTCCGGCCGGGCTTCCTCTGGGCCCACTGTTGAAAAGCCTGACTCGGCCAACCTCAGCAGAGATTTTGCGTTGCTCCACACAATACGACATAGAAGAACCCACATTTGTGGCAAATTCAATGGCAGTTTTAAAGTGGAAAAGGCAGTGTCTTAGATAAAACTGTACATAAATTTGGCACCAAAGAAATCTGTTGACTAATGTTAATATATTTCATTAACTTAATATATTTTCTAATAATATCCTGAAATAAGCCTTACATGGTCATGACAATCTTTTAAACACATGACTCGGTCTAATGTGCTGAACAATTTAATTAGAATTTTTGCATCTGTTCTTGAGATTGGACTTTAATTTTTGTTTCTTGTCCTCTCCTTATCCAGATCATACTCTCTTCTCAAAATGAGCAGAAGCACCTTTCTGTATTTTTCTTCTCTGTAGAACAATTGGCATGGCACGAGGGTTATCTTTTTTCTTGGAAACCTGGCCCAGAAATCCTTTTTTTTTTTTTTTTTTTTTTTTTTTAATTTTATTGTTGTTGTATTACATCCATCCCCTTTTTGCTCCCCTCTGTCCCCCCACCAGAAATCTTTTTATACCTAGTAGCCTTTGTATCAGTTGGGAAGGGAGCCAGCAGTTTTGACTCCCTATTCAGTTTATTATTATTATCTATTCAAGCTTTCATTATTTTAATTTATAAATTAAATTATAATTTATAAATTTTAATAATTTATATCTTTTTTAGGAAATCATCCATTTACTAGTTTTCAAATTACCTGGCATAGAATTATTAATAGTTCTCTTTTCATCTGTTGTGTCTCAATGCAAGGAATAGGAAATGCTAATTTAATACCGGGAAGTGGGTGCTTATAAAATCAAGAGGGCTGGAGGAGTGGGCCTCCCACTCAGAAATGACTCCTAGAACTGGCCCACCAGAGGAAATGCCAGCTGCATTATCATCAGGAAGATGGGGTCCAGATGCCGCCACAGGGACAATGGAATTTAAGAGCACACCGCAATGGCAGCAATCCAAGGTCAGGAAGCCAAGATTAAAACTACTTCCCAACTCTCAAGCTGTGATGAGCTCAAGACCTGTCTCCAACTTCTGCCACAGCCACAGTGAACTCTGACACCCTCTAAGCAAGATCCTGGACTGGGAGTCTCCACTATCTTCTTGAGCAGAAAAAAAAAGTGAGTCAATCTGGGTAAAAAACGGTAAAAGGATTGAGAAGTGCAAGTTAGTAGTTACAAAATAGTCACAGGGCTGTGAAGTACAGCACAGGATAGAGAGTCAATAATGAGTAATAACTATGTCTGGTGCCAGGCGGGTGGTGGGTACCGGAAACATCAGAGGGAACACTTTGTAGAGCACCTGATTCTCTGACTGCTATACTGTACACCTGAAACTAATACACAGCAGCATCGAATGGAGACTATAATTGAGAAAAGTGAAAAATAAAATGAAATGATATAGACCAAAAGCTGCAAGATTACAGCCTCTACTTTCCTTCTCCGGCCCAATCTCACACCTGGTTGAAAGACAGCGTTCAGCTTCCCGGCCTCTGCTGTCAGGAAGACACACATGCAGAAGGTGGAAATGACGGCTGAGTGCTAATCAACTACATGTAATACAGCTCATGATTTTTAAATATCTTTGCACTCTGCTATCCTAATATTGTTTATCTCTACCTCCTCTCCTTTTTCAATTGGTTTGCTAGATATCTGCCTAGTTTATCTTTTCAATAACCTTGCTTTTGGTTTTATTAAGCCTTTCTTTTTTGTGTTCTCTTTCAGTTTGTGCTTTTATCTTTACCCTTTCATTCCTTCTGCTTTCATTGTTCCGTCTCCAGCCTCTTCATTCTCTAGCCTTAAGGTGAACACTAAATAATGTTTTAGCGCTTTCCTGTTTCCTAATGAATGCACTGCTTTATCTGCACGCCTCAATGTTTGATGTTTAGTTAGTGTGATTTATAGGAGTTTGTTAGCATCCAGTGTTTTTTCTTAGTTTCTATTTATCTTTTGACTTTGATTTGCTTACAAGGGCGTCTCTCTGCTGTGCAGAGCTTTGTGGTCAAATTCAAAAAGACCTCCTTCAGTCTATAGTTATGGAGGAATGTTCATTTTTCCTTCTAGTACTTTAATGTTTTTGTGTTGTTCATTTATCTTTCATCTTGAGCCACTTTGAAGCTTTTATGGTGTATGCTTTGTGGTAGGGATTCAGCTTCTTTTTCCAGATGGCTCCCTGATTGGTCTCAATACAATTTATTGAATAACCTTTTTTTCCCCACTGATTTGTGACAATCTTTTTAACACACACAAATATTTTCTTATGCATTTTGTTTATTTTTAAATTCTATTTCATTGCTTTATGTCTAGTCACCCATCAATCCTATATTGTCTTCATTTTTTTTTAATTTTATTTTATTTTTAAAAATTTATTATTTTTAGAGAGAAAGGCAGAGAGGGAGACAGACATCAATGTATGGTTGCCTTTCACCTGCCTCCTGCTACAGACCTGGCTGAAGATCTGGCTTGCAACCTCATTATGGGCCCTAGCTGGGGAATTGAACCAGCGACCTTTGGTATTGTCTTCATTTCTAAGAGTGTGTGTGTTTTCAAGTTGGGGTGGGGGGCTAGTTTCCATTCATTGATCTACTTTTCAGTTTTGCATACTATTCTTATTTACTTTTCTACATGAAACACAGCATCAGCACTTCTGGTCCTAAATAAAAGTTAGCATTTTTATAGCTTCTGCATTACTTTTATAAATTAACTTAAGAGACTTGACCTCCTTACAATGCTGAGTCTTATTCAAGAACATAGAATGCTTTTCATTTGTTCAGGTCTCCGATGATGTTCCTCAGCAATATTTTAAAATTTTCTCCTTAAGGATAGTATACATTTCTTAGTACGCTAATTCTTAGGTATTTGTGCGTTGCACTTGACGTGAGTCAATTGACACTTGATGTTCATTCTCCTCCACTTCCCTGTGTAGAGGCTGAAAGGCAAAAAATTAAAATTAAAAAAAAATAATAATAACACTAGCCGGGCTGTGACAGATAGAGTTTCAGATGTGGTTTGGCTTTCACTAACACCAGCATTCATGCAGAAGCAGGTGGAGACCGGGCTGCTGCCACTGCTGCTGGGGTGACCGGCAGGTGAGCCTGGCCTGCTGCAATGTTTGCAGCTCCTGCACTCAATATTTCAGTGTCTACTCACCCCTCTACGGACACGAGGGAATTGCAGTGGCAGCAGCAACAGCTTCCTGACCTCTGAACTATGGCTACGATGATTTAACTTTGAAATTATTAATCTCATAACAGTCCTCCACTTTATATACCTTTAAAAATTCTTTGAGGCCGATGGCTCAGTGGATGGGGTGCCAGCCTGTAAACGAAACAGAGAGTCACCACTTTGATTTCCAGTCAGGGCACATGCCTGGGTTGCAGGCCAGGTCCCTGGTTGGGGGCACAGAAGAGGGAACCGCACATTGATATTTCTTCTCTTACCCTCTTTCTCCTTCCCTTCTCCTCTCTCTAAATATAAAATAGATAAAATTCTTTTAAATAAATAAAATTTTATGTACTATTCATGTAACATACAATGTCTGTCCCAAAAGTATCGAGCTAATGTCAATTTAGCTAAAACAGTTGTTACCACCGATACTTTCAGGACAGACCTGTATACTCTCTCTCTAAAAATAAAAATAATAAAATCTTAAAAAAAAAAAAAACTGTTGCAAAATAGTGATGATTACATTTAAGGTTTGCCAACAAGTTCTCTTTTTCTCTTTTCTTTGTGAGATCATGTTCTTTATTTTGGATTCATTGTTATTCCTATTGAAGTAGTTTTCAGCTGTCCTTCTACTAAAGGTATATAAATTCTGTCTTGATAGTAAATTCTCCTAGTCTTTTTGTGTCTTGAAATAGCTCTATTTTACACACATTATTGACGGGTTGGCTGGGTATAAAATTCTATATCTACATCATTTTATTTTGGTAACTATTTGTGCTAATAAGAAGCATACTTTAATTCTGATTATCATTCTAGATCATCTGTCTTTTCCCTTTGGTAGCTTTTAAAATGACTCTTTATTTTTTTATTTTTATTTATTTATTTTTTAATTTAATTTTATTGTTGTTGTGTTACGTCCATCCCCTTTTTGCTCCCCTCTTTCCTCTTCCCCACCCACCCATTGCCCCACAGATTCAATCCCACCTGTTGTCCATGTCCATGGTTTGTCCATACTAGGTTCTTGTCTAAGCTGCTCCCTTTCCTTGACTCTTCCTCCCTCCTTCCCCCTGACTACTGAAGGCCTATTCACTGTATTCATTTTTCTGGTTCTGTTTTGCTTGTTGTTAGTTTTGTTCATTATTGTCCTGTAATGGGTGAGATCATATGGTATTTGTCCTTCACTGAATGGCTTATTTCACTAAGCATAATACTCTCCAGTTCCATCCATGTTGTTGCAAAGGGTACAAGTTCCTTCTTTCTTTCTGTCATATAGAATTCTATTGTGTAAATGTACCAAAGTTTTATGATCCAATCATTTACTGATGGGCACTTAGGCTGTTTCCAGCACTTGGCTATTGTAAATAGTGCTGCTATGAACATAGGTGTACATAGGTTCCTATGAG
>PVIW01009392.1:21652-52290 GCA_004026585.1 Noctilio leporinus
TAGTGGAATTGCTGGATCAAAAGGCAGTTCCATTTTTAGTTTTTTAAGGAAACCCCATACTGTTTTCCACAGTGGCTGCACCAGCCTGCATTCCCACCAACAGTGTATGAGGGTTCCCTTTGCCCCACATCCTCACCAACACTTGTTGTTTGTTGATTTGTTGATGATTGCCATTCTGACAGGTGTGAGGTGGTATCTTTTTGTGGTTTTAATTTGCATCTCTCTGATGACTAGTGATGTTGAGCATTCTTTCATATGCCTCTGGGCCCTTTGTATATCTTCCTCAGTGAGTTGTCTGTTCAGGTCCTTTGTCCATAAAATGACTCTTTATTCCTCATGGTTTTTAATTTAACTGCATTGATCTAGGTGTATTTCTTTCTTTTCTTATTTTGCGCTTCTTTGTATTTCTTGTAATCTGCCTCAGGATGCAATAAGCGTTTTCAATCTGATAACTTGTGTCCTTAAATCTTGGAAAATTCTTATTTTGTTTTCAAATATTGCCTCTTCATCATTCTTTACATTCCCTCCATCTGAAACTCCTAGTTCACACACGCTGAAGCGTCTCCATCTGTCATCCATGTCATCAACTGTTGCCTTTCTGTTCCATACTCAGTCCCAGTTTCCTCACTAATTCTCTCTTTAAAGTGTCCAGATTAGTTTTTCATTCCAACAGCCATCTTTCCCACATACACCTGTCCTTAAGTCACAGCCTCTTATGTTACTTCCCTGATACTAGCCTGTTATATCTAAGTATTTTAAATGTACTTTTTATTATAAAGTCTTTTGGATTGGCCTATTTCCTAATAGAAACTCTCCCATTTGTTAGATATGTTGATTCTTTCCATGGGACTCGTAATTCATCTTTGAGAGTTTAGCTTGTGCCCCTATCTGTCAAGTGCTGTATTTGGTGCTGTGATTCAGCCTAAGCGGGTATAGAGATCTAGGCTGACCCAAGGCTCTTCCCCTGTTCAGGTTGTGTGATTACAGACTGTGCACCAACTCAGTGAGGTCTCACATGTACAGAAGCCTTTTCCCTCCCTCCCGTGGCCAAAGACAAGTGCCACATTCCTGGTAAAAATCCTGTAGCAATTTAATATTGCTCCCAAATATTTGCTTCCTCTCTCTGATGGAGGATTATATTTGCCCAATAATGCCAGGCTGGGTCATGTAGCTAGTTTTGTCAATAAAATGTGAATAAAAATGAAGTGTGACATTTCCAAGTAGAAACTTTAAGAGGCAGCATGTTTTCAACATATTTCTCTTCCTTTGACAAGAATAGCAACATCCCAGATGAAAACAGCTCCTTCATCCTGGACCCTAAAATGAAGAGGATATGGCATGGAATCATAGCCAACCTGTGAAAGACATGTAATGTGAGCAAGAAACAAACTTTAGTGATTGTAAGAAATTAAGATATGGGAGTTATTGGTTACCACTGCATAACCTAAGGTGACATTCATATGTCTAGCTGTCAGGTATAACTACATTAAAAAGATTTTAATCATATTTTTATATCATTTCTAAGGGTGCAAAGTAGATGCAAAAGTTACATACTAATTGTGCTTTTCTGTTTATCATGGTAAATATATATATATATAAATATATATATAATATATTTATATATATATATATATATATATATATATATATATATAAAATTTACCATTGTAACCTTTTTCAGTGTACAATTCAGAGGCTTTATTTTAAGTACAAAGTGTTGAGCAACCAGGACCACTATCCATTTTCAGAACTCTTTCATCATTCCGAACAGAAACTCTATACCCATTAAACAATTAATTACCCATTTTTCCTCTTCCCCTGATCCCAGCTCCTGCTAACCACTATTCTCTACAAATTTTAACCAATGTCTGTACAAATTCGACAATTACAATTTCCTTATATAAGTGGAATCATATGATAGTTGTTCTTTTGTGTCTGGCTTATTTCACTTAGTATAATACTTTCAAGGTTCACACATGTGGTAGCATGGGTATCAGCCTTTTTAAGACTAAATAATATATAACCATGGATGTAATACAACAACAATAAAATTAAAAAATAATAAAATTAAAAATAAAAATAAATAAATAATATATAACCATTGTGTATGTGCATTTTGTTTATACAAAATGTTTATCTGTTGATGGACTTTGGAGTTTCCACCACCATTTCAGCTATTGTCACTGTGTTTTCTTGATTAAATAGTAGCCAAATGCATATTATTACAGAAAAAGGCCTTAAATATTACACAACAAACCACTGCCACTGGGTACCTGTTGGGTTGAATTTGAAATGGAGAAAATGTTTCTTCTTCAGTTGATATATTCCTATATTATTTAAATGTGTTATGACAACTTTTATACCATTTTTAAACTAACAAAGAGTTTTTAAAATACATGCTTCCTTTCAACAAGAACAGGGAGGAACACAAGATATAATAAATAGCTGCAAATGTATTTTTTAAAATTATTGGTTAAAGCTTAGGGTGGCTACCCTAATCAGCCAGCTGCAGAATCTCTAAAAATGAAGAGCATTTATTTAAAATTAAAATTACACTGCAGAAAGCGGCAGACAACTAAATGAAGACTCTTGCACATAATACTACCCCTTTTTCACTCCTTTCCTTCTCCTATTCTTCGGTATCACATTTTATGGCTCGTAAAGATTAATGATTATGAGTAAAACAGTCCTTTTTGAAGAGTTTACTCTTATTACAGCGCCATATTCCCTGAGTCTAAGTATGATTAAGAATACACTCGGCTTCAGCTTCATCTGTAGTAAAATGCTACCCTTGGGTAACTGCCCTTGATTTTGAACTGAAAATGCAACCGTGATTTTAGCTGTGCAAACTACATAACACTGCTCCTGACAGGCCCGGGGGAAGTCCCCAGGTGATGAGAATAAAGTTCAAGTGGTGCTTCTTAATATCTTTGGAAAAGGTTAGACTTGAGGAAATGGAAACTCTGAATCCAAGGTTTGCTAAGTCAGAGTTGAAACACCTGGCCTTAGAACTCAGCGACTTTCATCGTTCACTCACTACAACTTGAACTTGCAACCCTTTGATTAAAAGGATCACCCCTTTATTTCATGTTCTGGGCCTGCTGGGCATAGCTGCAACACCATGAATAGGCACTCGCAGATAATAGTGAGCTTCGGGGCTACAGATTTCCAGGCCAACAGGACGCACCGGAGCCTCGGCTGCAGGGCAACCTACACGGATTTCCACACGAGGATGGGGCAATGTACAATAAGAGTCAGTGTTAGAAGACCTGGTTTTGAGACCCGAAGAGCTTGTGTGCTTTTGGACAAATTACCCACCTGCCCTGAGACAGTTTCCCTATCTGCAACAGGGGGTTAGCAATGGGCCCCGTCCAGGATCACTGCAAAGAATAAGCCATATCATGTGTGTGACAGGGCACTGGAAAGGCTTGGTCCTCAATATCCTTCTAATTTGGGTCATTTGATTTGGGTTCCCATGGGGCCATCATCCACAGTGGCAAATCATTCTGACCTTCCCAACGCTGATCAGTTTAGAAAATCTGACTTTTTTTAACCAAATGACCAATTAAATCCTCTAAGTCCAGCTTGTTTCTTCTTTTTTTAAAAAAAATTTTATTGCTGTTGTATTACATCCATCCCCTTTTTGCTCCCCTCTGTCCCCCTCCCCACCCACCCATTCCCCCCAAAGTCAATCCCACCTGTTGTCCATGTCCATGGTTCCTTTATACTAGGTTCTTGTCTAAGCTGCTCTCCTTTCTTGCCTCTCCAGCTTGTTTCTTTAACCCAGACCAGTCATTATTCAAATGAGTTGTTAGAAACAAAGGGGACTGGTTAATGAATGTGAGTGGATCATCGCAAAACTATACGCCCACGCAAAAATGACTCAGTGGGCACTGGCCAGTGTGGTAGGGCGTTGTCCCACAAAGCAAAGGGTCACCGGTTGGGTTGCCGGTCAGGGCACATGCCTAGGTTGTCGACAAGGTCCCCCTTTGGGGTGCATGCAGGAGGCTGCTGGTCAGTGTTACCCTCTCACATCAATGTTTCTCTACCTTTCGTTCTCTCTAAATAAATAAATATTTTTTAATGACTCAACTGGATTGAAAAACAACAAAACAGTCATATAAACTGATCTCACTTTTGGAAGGAAGACTCATCTTGGTGTATAGATATATACACAGGAGAAAAACAATGTAGAGGGGAGGGGTGAGGGCGGGGGAGAAGGAGGCAAGGAAGGGAACAGTTTAGTCAAGGAACTAGCATCGATGACCCATGGACACGAACAACATGTGGGGTTGACTGTTGGGGGTGGATAAGGAGGATGGGAAGAGTGGGGGGGGATGAGAGGAATCTAATATATCAACAATAACAACAACAACAAAAAGCATGTAAGATCTTGCTCCCCAGCTCATCATAGTCTTGATCCAGATAAACTTAGATTCTTTTTTTTTTTTAAGCCACCATATGTTTTAAAGGAATTATCTGAGTTTATGCACTCAATGAATATTGAGCACCAACTATGTGCTAGTTATGTATTGGTGGTAGAGTAATTAATTATCCATATAAGGTCAATGTTACAATGAAGTGTATAGAGTTGAGAAGAGACTAGAATGGAGGAGAGCCAATGGGATGACAGTACATCTACTCTGTGGCAGAGGTCAACAAGGCCACCTGGGAAAGGGACAGTTACACTCAGACCTGAAGGAGAAGTGGGGGTTTGGCTGGAGAGCGGGTACAAGTAGAGTAACAGCAATATAGATTTTGATTTTCTGATTTCTGATTATCTATAATTTTGTTAAATGAATGTACCTAGAGTCTTTATTCTTCCATTGGTAACATCTTCACACTCCAAGGCAGAAAGTTTCCTGGTCATACCTGAAGCTAGTTCATTTCCCGGTGTTTATCTGGGGCAGCTGAAGGCCTTAACACTCTTAAGCACTGGAAGAGGCAAAGGGAAAATGAAGCTAAATAGCCCAGAATCTTAGAACCGGAAAGAACCCTGGAAAACATCAACTAAATTTTCTTAGTCCAGAAGCTAGCCCCCGACATCAGGCATTTAACCAGGATCCTATTGTTAGAGCGGCCAGCCTCACGGCAGTGGCCAGCATGATCTGACTAGTTTGTTTCCTGTCGCATTTTAAAATCTCTAGTCCTCCAATATGTGCTTTTTAACTGGGCTGGCTAGAGACTAAAAGTGGCTATGAGACAAGGCTATCAGTAACCAAAGTGTTATTACAACTGACATGGTGAGAAGTCATTCCTTATTGATTGCATTAGGAAAATAATTTAATGAGGCCAAATCCAATGCTGATGAGAGTGGGGGGACACCACCAGTTCTCTGCTGATGACACTGCCATTCAGTACACCCCGCTGAAAATCAGCATGGCAGTGTATTTCAAAAGCCATGAAAATAGGATCCCTTGGTCCGGTAATCTCATTCCTGGCAACCTTATCCTAAGGAAATAAGTTCTGTTATAGCCCTAAGGAGATACCCGAAGTAATGGCTTTGGAGACTCAACAATAAGGGAAAGTTTACAGCCGTTCTGTATGTCTGCCATATTTATGACCATGTTTATAACGAAGCCTGTATAGCCTCCACGATCTGTATCTGCGACATAAGCCTCCAGAGTGTCTTTTTCCAAAGTCCCCTAGAATTTCTGGTCGCTGAACCCAATGACAACCGTTCCGTCTTCCACTCTCCTGAGCGCGGGGAAACAGGTAACACCCCCACCTCCCCTTGCCCCGTTTGGTAATCCACAAGCTCACTTTATTCCATCCATTCCCTCAGCATTCTCTTTCAGAGGAATTGTTCGTATCCTATTCCAAAGTAGCTTCTCTTCCCACCCATGTGCCAAGGAGTCCCCACTCCTGACCATTTGGGTAACTGGATTGTCCTCTCCCCCGGGTTCAGGGCACAGAGTCACTAGCCTGCTGGTTATTTCCATTTGGATGCTACCCAGACTCCTCAAATGTAATGTCTCACATGGATCTATTAACTCTTCCCCACCAAAAGCTGCTCACTCTCCCTGTCTCTCATCTTTGCTACTGGATCCTCTCTTATCACTCCCCCCTACCAGGATAATGACCTGGTTTTTTAAATGGTTCCACTGTCCCCAGTCTCTCTTCAACTTGCTCATTCCCCTGGTTTAGGTCCTTTCCATGGCTCCCCGCCTGCAGCAGAAAGCTCACCTCCTTGGCTGACAGAGGAGGCCTCTCCTAACTTGGCCTCTGCCAGCCCAATAGCACCACTCACACTCTTCTCTGTATTTGCCCGACCAAGTGCATTTGCCAGAACAAGCCATGTTTTCTTGTTTTGGTCCATGCTGAACCCTGTAAGTCACAAATGCTGTATGCCTTCCTAAGCTGAAATTAAGAATCTCCTGATTCCCAGCCAGGGCAATATAACCAGGTTGCAAGCCAGGTCTCCAGCCAGGTCCTTAGCTGGAGGCAGGTAGGTGAAAGGCAACCATACATTGATGTTTCTTTCCCTATGTTCCTCTCTCCCTGCCCCTCTCTCTCTGAAAAATAATAAATAAAAAAAAATTTTTTGTTTTAAAGAATCACTCCTCCAGGAAGCCTTCCTTGATTCCTGAGCTAAATGAGGTGACTATCCTCTGGGATCCACAGCAACTGTTTCCTAACTTTTACCTTACCCCTAGACATGTTTAATGTTTTACTCCTGGTCTCTTTCCCCATTAGGAGCCCTTTAAGGTCAGAGAGTGCATCTTCTAAATGTGGGTCCAGAGCCCAGCACAGAGAGAAATGAGGCAAGAGGAAGAAAATAAGCCAAGTAGTGACAGCAACTTGTCATACTAATATGGCATGTATGTGTTTATTTTTTCTCTTCCTGTTTTCTATAGTCTCCAGTATGTGGATTCTACTATTTTTATCCATTTTTTAAAAATCAGCTGATTTTTAAGATGTGTCCAATGTCTCCTACATAGCTCTAATAAAATGCACTCACTACCTCAGTCAAGTTCCTCTCTCCCCAGACCTCTCCGGCTCCTAGAAACCCCCACTTCAGGCTCCACAAATTCTTCAGAACTGAGCAAAGTAGAAACACTTACTTCACCACTCACAGCAGACAGAAGGACCACCCGCACACACAAAAATTCCTTGGCCTCTGAAAGGTTGCATTGCTCTCTCAGCTGAGTGCCAAAACCCATTCTTGGCCGAACACTCGTTAGAACCTCACTGCATTCACAGCCTAACACAAATGAAGAGCTACATTCTCAGAACCTGCCTAAGATTTATCAAAGAGAGATGGTGGGTTTCTGGGTTTCTTCTCTTCTCTCACCCTGCCCCTCCCTTCCCTTCCTGCTCCTCCTCTCCTCTCCTCTTTTCTCCCTCCCTCTCTTTCCCCCTTGTGAAAAATAAACAAATAGAGATGGTGGGACTTCTGACTGGCAGATCTCTCACCTTATCAACTTGAGACATCAATAAAAGACAGGAAGGGGGACCTCTGAAAATTCTCTTTTAAACCGAAACTTCTTGGGTATTAAAATTTTCATTCATACATAACTGGCTTGTAATTCTTTTACATTTGTGGAAAAACAATCCAACCATATAATGTTCAAGCTGACATTTGCAATTATTTTTCCTTAAAAGAAAACAAAAACCTGATTAGTTTTTTAAAACTCTCTGTTGAGAAGCAAACCGCATGACTTAGAAATCATCGCTGATTAACAGCACATAAGTGTTACCTGACAAAGGGACTCCTATCATAAACACAATTAACACAAATTTCTTGTGATCCCCACTGTTTTTAGAAACGGGTATGCCCAGCTCTGGAAGCGATAACTTGAACAGCAATAAATCAAAGGAAACCTTGCCTCAGCACCTGGGCAGACGAGGCTGTTTCCCACCCCAGAAAGCAGAGACCCTCAAGTGAAGTGTTGGACCCAGGAGGTGCCTACCCTTGTACCCTCAGAAGTCCTTGTATCTACTTCTGGAGCTGCAATTTCCACAATTAAGCCCATTGTCAGGGTCTGCTGAGACCACCAGGACCTCTGCCCTCAGGAAATTCCTGCCCAAGGCACTGCTGGCCTCCACCATGGGGCTGACGCCACCAAGCTGTTGGCCGTGCCTGAGCTGGTGTTTCTGGCAGCGAGGAGGAAATGTTATCCAACTGAAAGAAGTGTAAGAACTGGAGTATAAAAACGTCAAATCTGAACTCCCTGCGGGAAGTCAGAAGGAGAGGATGGAGGGCCATGTGGCCTTTTCACTAGGAGACACGAAAGGGTCAGACAGGCGTGGTTATCACCGAGAACATCGAGCAGCATTTAGGAGATACAATTTCCCAGGCTTCTGACCCAACTCAACACATATTACGTGCCTACAGGTACCCATGTTCGTCGCCTGGAAACTTACCTCATGGAGATTATCTACGCTCTTATGACAGAGAAAAGGAGAAGTTAAAATGGAGAAAAAGAATGGGAAAGCAGATCAGAGGCAGACGAAATGATTCAAAGTCACATGAACATCACAGGCACTGTCACAGCCAGGGGACACCTGTTGTGCTTCATCCACCATTAGTTTATTTCAAGGTCAAGTTTTGGCAGAACAAAAGGCAAGTAAGTCCACTAAGAATGAATTACACTAATGAATGAAGTCAACTCAACAGACAGTGCATGTATTTAGTATCAGCTGTAGGTGGTTCTCAAAGTCAAAATTTATTAACTATTCAAATGTTCAAGCGGTACAGGTTTTTTCAGATGTACATACAACATATTTGTATCATAACAAAGGTAATTTTTAAATGAAATATTTCCTTTAAGGACTAAAGATGCTAAAAAACTTCAGCCACCAATTAATTAAATAGTTGATATACATTTACAAGTACTATTAAAGGTCTGACATAAATATGTAGGGCACACAGCTGATAGAGAAAAGCTAGGACTCATATGATTGCACACTTGACCTATCCCATATTAAACTCGAAAATGAAATTATAACATATAAATTGATTTTTAAGAACCATTTTATTAGAAGATAAAAGCTATGTCCATTTAAACCATCATTCCTAAAAGAGCTACCAAACAATAAAATTATTACCTTACACCCCAAACTACAATATAATCTTTATTGTTCTAATCACCTTCTCTATTGGTTGATACAGTACATCTGATCCCTCCACGATATATGCAGTGGTGATTCACGATGATAATTAGCTGTAGTTATGTATACATAGTGGAAGTAGTAGAACTGATCATATACACAGTTGAATCACTACTCCCACTGAGAACATGATCAATAAAATAATGGTTAAAAGCAATGCACATTTTTTCTGTCCAATCACTTGCTATCTTTAGCAGTAAATACCACACAACACCCACACTATTTGTTTCATAAAATCTTTACATCTCATGAATACTTTTTAGTCTAGGTTCAGGTGATTAACAAAAATGTTCATCTTCTTTCTTACCTCCATGGACTTTAGCAAGCCCTCCTTCCCCAGATACATAGACAGACAAGTACCTGGATAGACAATCTGACCACAGACGTCGCAAAACAGAAATGATCTATTTTAAGGCAAGTATCTTTAGCATATACATACATAGCAATTTATCCATGGGTGAACTTTATCACATGACAGTAAAAAAATTCAGCAAAAAATGAGGTATAACAACATAAATATATATGTGAGAAAGTGTTAAGACATTCTCAATGTACTTAACATATTTTACCCATTACTAGAGAACTCTTCTCAAAGTTCTTGTATGTCCAGAAATATCCGAGACTCGAAATTATTTTTAAAACTGCTAGAAATACTCTAAAATCTTTGCAGTAAGGCTCTCCACATAAGGCTAACCTTTGATATAAGGCTACGTCAACTTGGTTCCTCCTCTTTGCTGAAAACAGCAAAACATGCGCCAAAATTCAAGCTATTCTGAACCAAAGAGAGAGGAATTAGTCTCATGAGAGATAATGAGGTGATGAGTTTATTGAGCAAAATTAAACAGGCAATAAGCAAAGTTTAAAATACATCAAATAAAAACTTTTTCTATCACACTTCACATAAAACTGATCTATGGTGCCATAAAGATGGTTGATAAATATGTAAGGTACTTTTTAGTGTAAAACAGACATACATCTATTTCTACCTAAGTAATCTATATGGAATTAAATCCATAACTTGGTATATTTATTTTAAAATCTACATTCTATGACCTTTACAAAAGTAGATTGATTCTTTACTTTCAAGTTAGAAATAGTTTAACAGTTTATCTTTGGATACATTTAGTCAATGGCTTTATAAAATGAAAACTAATACTAATCTAAGTCATCACCATTATGTACTTTAACATGTAAGTTGTCATCAGTTTTGGGCCCTAATAGTGAAAAAAGACTTATACTACATATAGTGGAAAAAGTAAACCCCAGACTTCTGTTCTTGTCCAGAAACTTAGAAGTCAGTATATATTTTTAATCATTGAATAGTTTGATGTAAGGACATCCAGTGAAAAATTCTGATTATTAATTATGCTCACATTAAAAATGTTTTCCTTAAAATGAAAATACAGCATTCATTATACCTAAATACAAAAGTAAATTAGTACAAGGTAAGATTTTTTTTTTTTTTTAAGTGTGGCAATTACTGCACTCACTTCCTCTACCATACTTCTAGTGACGTGAGGAGGAAAAAAAAATTCCAATTATGTTCACTTAATAATTTAATCAAGCACTCTGAAAAGTATTGTTCTGAAAAGTTAAGCAGGAACGGCTCATCAAAATTCTATGTTAAATCCAAATAAGGGAAACAAAATGGGATTCAAAAAGTTAGGCTGTGTAACTGAATAAATTATAGTGACAGAGGCAAATGTTAAACAAAATTTGGAAAATTCAAGAGCCAACATTTTGGTAACCTCATTCTTTATTGTACGTGACGAAAAGGAATTAGAGGTTGTAGATAGATGAATGGAAGTTTCCATTCAAACAACTGCACGCAAAGTAACCAGGAAGATCCACAACCCAATTCCACGTCCACACTGAGGTGAGGCATCACGTGGTCATGGGTTATGGGGTTTCTGCCTGACTCTTACAGAGCAGGCACGATGCACCTTCAAGGTTTCACAGTCACCAAACTCAAATAGTTGCTCCTTTGCAAAAATGTCCTAGTATTGGTTAATAGAGGGGGTAGGGAAAGAGGATCAGTAAGTTTAAATACCTAAGTGCTCCTTCATTTCAAGAGACCTAGAAATCTGCTTATTTGGTAAGAAAGCAGACATATAGCACTGAGTTCAAATACCCGCACTTCTAAAGACAGCTACAAATCAACCACAGCTTCTGCCCCCAGAATGAGTCACTTGTAACTGTGACTGATCACAGCGGCAAAGTGAGCTCTGGGTAGAATCAGTTTTCTACCTGGAGTACACCAGATATGGCCAATCACGAAGTACTTGCTTCCACCTGCTCATCACGTCTAATCTACAAAATGCCACAAACACAGTGGCCTACGGCGCAGCTCTGCGCTGTGTGTCTGCGGACAACCTAGGGCTGTTCCAACTTTTCTTCGGAAGGAAACTATCCTGCCCATAGCAACCCCCCTACCTCAGAAAGATGGCTTCCCCCGGGAGAACTGGCTTAGAAAACTGTTTCCCAGCCTGGGAGATGGTAAGGCTAAGATGATTCCACTTTAGAATTCAAAGAGGGGGAAAAAGAAGCTCACCCAGGGGGGATAACAAGAGGAGAAGACACTGGTCTTCTGACAGTTCGGCAGGAAGGCGCAAACTGCCAAACACATCAGATCCACACGCTCAGGCAGGCAGCTGCCCCCTGTATCTTGACAATAAACACCCGTTGCCTCCAGTGACCCAACTGTTCCCGGTAACAAATGGACCTATAAATACAGTAACCGTGATATATTTTTGAGTTACTGGTAGTTTATGGTTTTTCCTCAGCAAATTTTGTTTTCTAGGGTAACCAACTAGAGTCAGATTTATTCCCAGAATACTTAATAAAAGGTCTGAGCAAAAATGAAAGAATTATAAAACATTAGTACATTACTTTGAATGAAAAAGTTGCCATGATTTTCATTACTTTATAAATGTTAGGAATTGTAACCATTAGTCAAGCATTCAATGATTAGTAATTAGGAAGCCTACTATTTCTAAGAAAAGTTGCTTTGAATAGCATTGGATACATTTATTTTATATTTCTAACAAATTATACCTGTCTTCAAAACTTTTCCTAAGTATTTTTTAATAAAAATGTAACATTACAAATGTAGCATATCCCAAATCTTGGATCATAACTCCATTAGGTTTGAAGATTAACATTTGTATTGAAGATTATTAACATTCGCCCAGCACATTCTCGTGACTTATTTAAAATGTAGCCATTAGCCAAGGCCTTTGGGGGATATGTACAAAATTAGGGAACTATAAGTATTCTGTCAAGTGCTACATTATTACTGATGAAAAAAAATGCCAGTGGGGCTCTATCCATTAATAGCTAGTCAGACTGGAAAATTCCATCTTGCAGGTGATCTTCCAAGCCATTTGGGGAAGTGCTGTTTACAGATAGCCTTGAGTTTTCCTCCAATTATTTCACTGACAAAGTTTTCTGAGGTATCTCAGCATGATTATTTGCAGTATTGAAGGATTCTATTAAAACATCTGGCCTAGGCCCTGGCTGGTGGTTCAGTGGAAGGGTGCCGACCTGAGAATCCAAAAATCGCTGGTTCAATTCCCAGCCAGGGCACATAACCAGGTTGCAAGCCAGGTCTCCAGCCAGGTCTGTAGCAGGTGAAGGGCAACCATACATTGATGTTTCTCTCCCTCTCTAAAAATAATAATAAATAAAATCTTAAAAAAAAAATTGGAGCTTAGTATTTGTGCAAAAAACCCTCAGGCTAAACCAAATAACAAATTTTTTTTGCACAGAACAAAAGAAGTTTTTCCAAGGGCACCTGCCAGGAAGAGGCCAGCTGGGGGGACAGCTCTGTGCCCTACAGGACACAGCACAGCAGTGGCTGTCTTAGGTAAATAAATGCTCTTACTGTGCACACAGAGGATTTTTTTTTTCCTATAGCAGTACTACAGGTTAATCAAGTATCAGGTCTTGTTTTTAAAATGAATGGTTTCTTCCGCCAGAAATACAGTGATACTTGCACTTCCTGGAAAGATACAGACTTGAAAACACTTGGAAACCCAATTCCAGGAAGCTCCAACAAACCCCCTGTTTCTCCAGTTTTTCTACCAAGGCATCCCCAACACAGGCAGAGGAGGGGAACTGTAGGAGCTCCCGCCCTTTCCCACGCTGCCCGGAACCCTTCCAGTACTCCTGGAGGAGCAGAGTATGAGAAGAACAAGGTCGGGAAATAAAGAGGAATTAAAATAAACCAGCAAACAGAAACAAATTAGCTTATCTCTTGTGTCTGTGTGTCTCTGTATCTTTAGGCAAGTGAACACAAACTCAAATTAACTGGGGTTAATGAAGAGGATCAGTCTAATAGTCTTAGAGTCCATTACATGTCTATCAATTGGCAAACTGTAAAAACCATCAAAGAGCACTTCTATGGCTTCAATCTGATTAGTATCTTGTATAGCTTTAGAAACTCACTTCAACAAAATTTATTTCCTGACACAGTACAATTCAACTCACAAAATACTCTGTCCACTGTTCACTGAAACATAATCATTAGAATCCAACATCATTTCGTGATGAAAACATTCAACAAACTAGAACTACAAGACAACTTCCTCAACCTGATTAAGGGTATCCATGAAAAACCTACAGCTAACATCGTACTTAATGGTAAGACTGGAAGTTTTATTCCTAAGATCAGTAATAAGGCAAGGACATCTACTTTCACCACTCCTATTTGACACTGTACTATAAGTTCCAGCCACAGTAATTAATCAGGCAAGATAAAGAAATAAAAGGAAAGCATAACTAAAGCTATCTCTCTTTGCGGATGACATAAACCTATACATAAAAAACTAAAAATTCTCAAAAAACAAAAACTTTTTAAAAAATGTTTTATTTATTATTTTTTAGAGAGCAGGGAAGGGAGAGAGGCAGAGAGGAAGAGAGACAGCAATGTATGGCTGCCTTTCACTTGCCTCCAGCTACAGACCTGGCTGGAGACCTGGCTTGCAACCTGATTATGTGCCCTGGCTGGGAATCAAACCAATGACCTTTGGGTTCACAGGCCAGCGCCTTCTTCACTGTGCCATGGCCAGGGCAAAAAACAAAAACTTTTAAAGCTAATAAATAAGCTCAACAAGGTCAGAGGATACAGGATCAATGAACAAATATCAGTGTATTTCTATACACTAACATGAAACAATCTGGAAAAAAATTCCATTTATAATAGCATCAAAAAATTAAAAAATACTTAAGCCCTGGCTGGTAGCACAGTGGATAAGGCACTGGCTTGCAAACCCAAAGGTCGCAGGTTCAATTCCCCAGCCAGGGCACATAACCAGGTTGCAAACCAGGTCTCCAGTCAGGTCTGTGGCTGGAGGCAGGTGAAAGGCAACCACACAGTGATGTCTCTCTCCCTCTCTGCCTCTCTCCCTCTCTGCCTCTCTCCCTTCCCCTCTTTCTAAAAATAATGAAATAAAATCTTTTTAAAAAAATACTTAAGATTAAGTTAAACCAAAGAAGTAAAAGGCTTGTTCACTGAAAACTATAAAACACTGGAAGAAATTAATGAAGCCTTAAGTAAATGAGAAGACAAACTGCCCTGGCCGGTGGCTCAGTGGATAGGCGCCAGCCTGAGAACCCAAAGGTCGCTGGTTCAATTCCCAGCCAGGGCACATAACCAGGTTGCAAGCCAGGTCTCCAGCCAGGTCTGTAGCAGGAGACAGGTGAAGGGCAACCATACATTGATGTTTTTCTCCCTTTCTTCCTCCATCCCTACCCTTCTCTCTAAAAATAATGAATAAAATCTTTTTAAAAAAATGAAAAGATAAGCCATGTCCATGGATTGGAAGGCTTCATATTGTTAAGAGGTAATACTTAACTAATTGACTTCCAATCCCCATCAAAATTCAATGACATCCCTATGAAAATACCAAGAGCTTTATTTACTTAGCAAATAATGGGCAAGATGATACTAAAAATTCGCCTATAAATGCAAGGGACCCAGACTAGCCAAAACAGTCTTGTAAAATAAGAGAAACTCACACTTCCTGATTTCTAAAGCTACAGTTTTCTGTGTGGTTCTGTCATGAGAAGAGAAATATAGATAATGAGAAAGAACTGAGAGTCCAGAAATAAACCCACACATTTATGTGTGGATTCTTGGCAATTCCGTGCAGGGGTGAAAAACAAACAAAAAACAAAAACCCCAGCAGTTTCTTCAACAAATGGTGCTGGGAAAACTAGATACCACCACCAAAAGAATGAAGTTGGATCCCTACCTCATACCGTATCAAAGACCTGAAAGTAAGAGCTAATACTATAAAATTCTTATCAGGAAACATAGGAATTGATCTGGAGTTTCTCAGATACAACACCAAAAGCACAAGAGAAAAAAACAGATTGGATTACATAAAAAATGAAAACTTAGGTGCCACAGCCCCAGCTGGATTGAAAGGTCACTTGCTTGATTCCTGATCAGGGCACATGCCTAAATCGCTGGGCAGGTCCCCCGTTGGGGGCATGAGAGAGGCCATCGAGCTGTTTCTCTTGCACATGTTTCCCTCCTTTCCCCGTACTCTAAAAGAATAAATAAAATATTTTAAAAAGAACAAACTTGTGTGCTACAAATGATATCATTAAGAAAGTGAAAAACCCCTCAAACTGAGAGAAATATTTGCAAATCATGTATCTGATAAGGGCATAGTCTGCAGAATATATAAAGCACTCTTACAATTTAATAATAAAGACAAATGATCCATTTTTTAACAGGCAAAGGATTTGAATAGACATTTTTCCCAAAAGGATATATAAGTAATCAATAAGCGCTTGAAAAACATGCTCAGTATCATTAGTCATGAGGAAAATGCAAGTCCAAATTGCAATGAGGGCCACACGCACTAGTTTGGGTACGACACCCCCAAAGGGAAAATAAGCCCTGGAAGGGGCAATGGAGAAACTGAAACCCTCACATGATGCTAGTGGGACTGTTAAGTGGTTCGGCTACTTTAGAAAATGACATGGCACTTACTTACAAATTCAACTTATTGCTACCATGTGACCCAATAATTCTATTCCTATGTACACAGAGAATGAACATGTTCACACAAAAACTTGTCCATGAATGTTCACAGCAACATTGTTCATAACATCCAAAAAGTGGAAATACCCCAAATGGCCAGCGGAGAATGAAGCCAAATGTGGTACATCCATACAAGGGAATATTATTCAGCAATAAAAGGAATGAAGTACTGAGACAGGCTACAATATGGAGCAACCTTGCAAACATGCTAAGTGCAGGAAGCCAGGGAGAAAAGGCCTTGTGTTTCCTTTATATGCAATGTCTGCAGGCAAATCCATAGAGATGAAAGGAGATTAGTGGTTACCGGGGTGATAGGTGAGGGAGAATGGGGAATGGTCACTAATGAGTAAAGGGGTACACGAAAATGTTTGGGAGTTAGAAAGTGGCGGTTGCACCGCTCTGCGAATATACTGAAAACCACAGAATTATAAGAATTGTACCAATTGATTAAGTTTATGATATGTGCATTTTATCTCAATTTTTAATTTTTATTGTTGTTCTTCTATTGCAGTTGTTCCAATTTTTCCCCCTCTGCTCTCCCCTGCCTCCCCCCACCCCCGGTCAATCCCTACCCTGTTGTCCATGTCCATGGGTCATTTATAATGATCTCAATTAGTTTTTTTTAAAGGTTTTTTAAATTCATTATTTTTAGAGAGAAGGGCAGGGAGGGAGAAAGAAAAGGAGAGAAACATCAATGTATGGTTGCCTTTCACCTGCCTCCAGCTATGGGCCTGGCTGGAGACCTGGTTTGCAACCTGGTTATGGGCCCTGAGTGGGAATTGAACCAGCGACCTTTGGGTTCTCAGGCCGGCACCTTTCCACTGAGCCACCAGCCAGGGCTCAATTATTCTTTTAATGCATTGTTAGGAACATCTTTTATTTATTCAGTTCCACTTTAAAAAATTTTTATTTTTAGAGAGAAGGGAAGAGGGAGAGAAACATCAATGTGTTTTTTAACTTCCTTAACTAGTCTTCGAAAATAGCCTAAAGCTTATCAACAAAATCACTATTTCTCATTCCCTTCCCTAGATACTGACTTGCATTTTGGCACAGTGACGATGTGCTTAGTTTCACTCGTGTGGTTTTCAACAGACTAGGACATGGTCACTGATATGAGGGAGGAAAAGGCAGCAAAGATCGAAAACAGGAAATAAAAAGAAAGTATCCATCTACCATCTCCAGTGACCCCTTAGAAAACTTTTGTGGGGACCAGAAAACCATACGTTTTATTATTAATAACTGATAAAAGTCCTCAACATTAAGTCAAATGTTATCATCTGATTTCATACATAGTAGCTTTTCAACAATCTAATCTGATTCTGATCCTCATGCAGGTATGCCCTTCTCAAGAGATCTCATTCCTATGTACTTGAAAAAATCAAATCTAAAAAATAATTCTTTAGGGGATAGTAACACAACAGAAGGATGACTCATAGGTTGCAAGAATTCCCTAACCGAGTTCCTGTATATAAAGTATTACATCTTCAAATATTTTTTTTCTCTACACAAATCATTGGAAACCTATTTACTACAAAAAGTGGGATGAACCTAATTATTTCTTGTCACAATGTTCCCATCACTGCCTTGCTCTGCTGCAGAGAAAAATATCATAAATTTTAAAATGTTAAGAAAAAGACACAAACATACATATGTTCAATTTCTATCTGGTGCTTTTAAACTGAAGGTAAAAAAAAACTGGAAGGTAAGAAAAGGTGATTTCCCTGAAATTATTATAAGCAAGATCTTACTAAGAAAGGGACCATGCCATTATTCTAATGTTAGGACTATAATACTTATATGACTTGTATTATTTCAAAGATTTTATCTATTTATTTTTAGAGAGAGGGGAAAAGGAGGGAGAAAAAAGAGGGAGAGAAACATCAATGTGTGGCTTTCTCACACCCCCAACTGGGAACCTGGCTCACAACCCAGGGGGAATCGAGCTGGCAGCCCTTTGGTTCACAGGCTGGCACTCAATCCATTGAGACATGCCAGCCAAGGCTAATTTGTATTCTTCTTTTTTTTTTTTTTTTTAACTTGCAAAAATTTTCTGAATAGATACAGATACAAAATTAGGCAGTTTATTTCAAAGTAAAAACTCGAAACTTTCCAATTCTGTCCTTTGAACAAAAATAAACAGCTGTCACATGGACCTGGGAGCTAAGCTTTACATCAATTTCATAATTTTGCATTTTACTTCTAAGTGTTTCATATGAAAGATTAGCTACAGCTAAAGAAATAAGACGAATATACACATAGCTATGGGACATACACACATAAGACATTTCTCTAGCATCCGAATTCAAGGTTTAGAAATCAAATACTGCTCCCTATGAAGGAAGTGGAATTCTCCTGCCCTCTGCATTGTACAGGGCAGGGAATTGCATCCAAGCTGTGAACATGCAGCGAAAAGCAACGTGTGAGTCAAACAAATCCTGGTGTATTAATACAGGGGAAAAAAAATACCTGTCATTACTTATACTTCCTTTCTTTAAAAAACAAAACACTAACAATACACCCTACAGATGGCCTCTACTGTGTCATGGGCAGAGTCACAGGATTACTTCAAAACAATTGAAATAAATGAAATCAATGGGGGGAAAATACCAACCTAATACAAAATGATGGGAATTTTGTTTTAATTTTAATACCATGTTGCATCAATGAAGCAAGAGCAACACTTCAGATATAAATGACCTAGCATTTCTTAGTCCTAGTAGATGAAACTCAAATAATGCTTAGCCCCACTGGCTTCCATCTACTAAAAATCATTAATGCTTTCCCTGTACTTAGCATAGTGTTGGATTTTATATATGTATATATCCCAAAGGATTCTCACCCAAGTTACTTAAAATTAATTTGTTTAAATTACAGGATAATGCAGATTATTGAACTCAATTCCCTAAACGGTAGTGAACTGGCGATTGCACTGACAGTAATGGTCAAACATTGAAGTGCTTATAGGGAATGTCTGATAGAGCAGGAAAGGCCTAAATGTTTAGGCATGAGTGGGGAATTGCTCAGATCTTTGGAAAGCTCCACCGCACAGAGCTGTAAATCATTAACTTCCTCTCAGGGGCAGAACTGAAGCGTTGTCCTCTGAGTGCAGATGGGTTTGGAAAGGCAGGAAGCAAAACACCATATGAAAGCATGCTGAACAAACAGAGAAGTGTATGCAATCTTCCCTGACCAAAGTGGAACTCTTCCAGAACATTCCATGAAAGCTTCAACCCGTGTTACTTCCTATTCGGCTATGACATTTCTCAACTTGTACCTTCTAAATACTGCGTTGAGAACTACAAACTGCACTTATTTGTATGTGTATACACTTATTTGTGTATTTGTATACATAAGTGAATGCGTGCCTGACTCTACAGGAAATCTGAGTTCCATACACACAGGTCCCAACCCTCCTTCCTGACATCTAGGGTGTCTAAAAGCAACATTTGCTCTTTCTTTGACCTATAAAAAGGGGCCCCAAAGAAAATATCTTTAAAAGAAATCATTCATGGTTTCTGCTGTTACAAAACAAAAAAGAAGGCTGTCTAAAGAGTACTGAAGCAAAAGTCTGAAAATGAGATTTCTGGGATACCAGGATGCCAACTGTCCAGTTCACCTTAGACTACAGGACTTTCCAGGGTGGGGGACTTCCAGTGCTAAAACCAAGAAAGTCCCAGGCAAATCGGGACAAGCTCCTAGGGACAATGGCTAAATCACAACCCACTGGGAGCACAACAGCTCCCTGGTTGCTAATATTTGGATGGCATAAAGGGCATAGGAAGAGGACCAGAAGGTCTCTTAAGTTTTTTAACAAAGGAATTTATTGGGGTGACACTGGTTAATACAATTATATAGGTTTCAGGTGTACAATTCTACAATACATCATATTGTATATTACACTGTGTGTTTACCACCCTAAGTCGAATCTTCCTTTACCATTTATTCCCCCTCCACCCTCTTCTACTTCCCCTCACGCTTCTTTCCCTCTGGTCATCACCATACTGTTGTCTGAGTCCATGCGACCCTTTAGTTCTAATTTCCTACAGCCCTGTGCAATCAAACACCGTGTTTGATTGCGCTCTCTGTTGTATGCTGTAAATGAAGGTACTTCTATTTTTATGTAAGGTCAGGGAGCTCAGGAAATACTTTGTGACGCTATGCATTAAGTTTGGAGTTACGTAAGCTTAATAGTAAAACAGCTGGGAGTTTTCAGTGTTTTTACTTTTCACTTCTATAGCAAAGAGGAGAAATAAGCTGCTTCTAAAAAATATCAAGTCAACAAAGAAAATCCTTCCAATACCAACATCCAACTTAATTCCATCCCTCCCCCCCACTCCCTCCCCACCCCCCTCTTCCCAGCTCACAGGAGACCTATGCAAGACATCTGGACAAAGGCTTAAAAATGGGAAATATTACTTTGAAAATATTTCTACATTTTAAAGAAAGTAAGATGCTACAAAGGTGTGGTTACAAGTAACTGCAAAACCCAAGAGTAACGCAAATGTAACTGTTTCAACTAACAACCCACAATAACAACAGAGTCAGAAAAAGCACAAGATAAATAAGGCCTTACATAGTTTCAAACGCAGTCTCTAGCTTATATCTTTAATCCTGAAAACTCCATTTTAGAGAATCAAGTCAGAATCTCAGGTATGGTCAAATCAGAACGAATCTTCTGGCTTCTTTCCTCCTTGGGCAATTTTTTAAAGATAATATCTGACTTCCTGATATTAATCAAGATCCTAAATGAAAGCATCTGTGCCATGAAAACTGAGTTATGAAAAATGTCTAAAAGCACAACTAAGAAAGAAGTCCTATTAAATAATTCTTTTGAAGGCAATAATATTCAGGGGAAGTTTTAATAAAATGTCTCTGTTCATTCCTTGTTAATAATCGATAGCTAAACTGTCTTTGGAGTTTACCCAACATGCTCCTTTATGAAAACCCTGGCATCGCAAACAAGAGAGTTCTTCCTTGTCTATATGTGTTTTCACACATGTGACTGTACACGTACACATACAGGAGTTTGCTTCTCCTTCCCTCTTCACACAGGAGTTTCTTCTCCCAAATCAGTAAATAGTTTCTGCCCAAATCTGCCAGACACTGTGGGAATATGAAGGTGCGTGCAAACATGAGGAATCTAGTCCTCAAGATATTTACAATTTACTTGGGGAAGATAAAACATAGTATTCCCATGACGAGTTCCCTGTGTCAGCAAAATAGATGGCTATTGTATCTTAATTAGTAATATTGAGATGCTGTCACCTGCATATTATTTGCATAAGTCACAAAGCCTTAATCCAAATAGGTAAGAAAAAATAAATCCATGCTATTTATTGCAAATATATTAAAATACAATAAATATACAATAAATAACATAATTTGTTTTGAGTATGCCGTGAGGAGCATACCACTATGCAGTAGTAGAAAAGACGGGGTAAGGTTCCCCATGGCCAAAGTACCACATAAACTCTGGAGAGGAAAATGGGGATGAGGAACAGTTTTGCTATTATTACCTCAGCAGTGGCAATGGCAAAGGCAGACAAGTGTGGCTTCACAAAACTCATAGGTTAAGATCCAGGTGTAAGGCCTCACTCCTTCACAGTTGTCCTGTCCCTTCCCTGGATTTCTACCTGCCCCACCGGAGGTCTGAACCAGGTGATGGCTCAAATTCCTTTAATGAACACTTCTGGTAACCCTTTCTTTGATAGATATATCAAGGCCCCATCCTCTCTCTGCCCACCCCACCCCCCAACTAAATTACGGTGTCCAATATTAAATTATTCATTAATCAATTACTTTAATTTTTGTGTTTATAAACTGACTTCTTTATGGCAGCTGGTTACGAAAACCAAAATCTTAATTCACCTTGCTAAAATGTAGCACTAAACAGTCATCAGTTTTATATCCAGCCCTAATAATCCGGACAGATTCATGGGCACCGTCTTATTCAATACTGTTGCAAGAAACTTGCGTGTCGCCATAAATTAACGATGGTGAAGATCAAATCAAATAATTACATATTCATTGCTTTCAGCTGGCTTAAAATGGCTGTGCTACTCAGCAATCAAGAGTAAGAAAATATTTTATTTCTTTTTTGGTGATAACCCAGTGACAACATCTAAGCATGACTTTGCTATACAGAAATATCCTTTCATCTGTTAAGACTTAAGCCCATGCTGTTCAGTTGGAAAGGAAAAAAGAAAAATATGTATTGTAATATCAAACTACTTCTATTATCATTTTTATATAAAAATCTTCTTGTTTGGATATCTGAATGTTAGGACAATTACCACCTAGTGACAGCAATGAATTCAAATGAAATAGCTCCAATAAAATGCTAACTAATACAAGTGCTCTTCATTCTAAAATATTCTTTTGAGCCATTTCAGTAAAGAGATTTTTTAAATCCAAAATGAAGAAATGAGGACATACTCAAGCTTCATGAAGCTACATGATAAAATGAATAATAGCAACAAAAATAAATCCAAGAATTGAGAAATATGCTGGAAAAAAATTCCAAATCCTATTCTTGCTTGTATCTCGCTCCATTATACAGTTTAAATTCAGCCAATTTTTTAAAGTATTTGTTAAACAGTTCCTGCATGTGACATATGTTTCCAAGATACTTCTGACATTGATATGAGAGATTATAAAACATTTAGAAATGAAAATGTTACTTTCCAACAAAAAACACCATGACTTCCAAGCTTCTTCTGAATTCGTAAGATGGAAACACATTTGGAAAACAGTAGCTTCCCACTTTAAAAATGTTCAACTAACATACTTTAAAACAAAAAAGTGTAATTGTTCAAGGCAAGGAGGAGACAAGTCTAAAACAATAAGATCCTAAAATTAACTCTAGAATCATTACTTTTCCTTTGCAGTCTCAATTCTCTTTACTTCATATAAGTAGAGTGTTTTATCCCTTCAGCTGGGAAGGATAGTTTTTACCCTACCAAGATGATAACCGTGCCACACTGCAGTGCTTGCCAAGCAAGACACATGAAGTAGCATCAACCCTCTCTACCAAGTACTATATGCAAGACTTGATTTGCAATGCATTAATTTAAGAACTCAGCAGAGAGGCTCCTACTGTATCTAGCGGATCTAAACTTGAGCTCATGGTAACACTGCACAAAGCTATGGTAGATGAAAGTGATAGGTAATGCCAACAGGACAATTCCACTGACAACACACACTCCTCCAAGGATTCTTCCAGGCATTGTGATAGGATACATATCTCCATAGCCAACTGTCGTCATAGAGATAATCACCCACCAGCAGGCAGCAGGGATGCTGGCGAAGTCCTTGTTGGATGTTTCCAGGTCCAACCCATGTTCAAGAAGCTGAGACAGGGCACTAAAGATTGCCATGGCAACACAAATGAAGACAAGCAACATAACCATCTCTCGGTAACATCGCTTGAGAGTCAAACCAAGTGTCTGAAGACCAATGAAGTGACGGGCAAGCTTAATCACCCAAAAAATCCTCATCATCCTAAGCACCCTCAGGGTGACTCCAGCCCGCTGGAGTTGCGAGTTCTCGCCCGTAAATACTGTCATTAACACGGAGATGTAATACGGCGTGATTGCCAGCAAGTCAATGATGTTCAGGGGTCTCTTGACAAACTCACACTTGTTTCTGGAGACGATGAACCTCACGATGCACTCTGCAGTGAACCAACCTATGCAGATGGCTTCAATTATCCTGTCAAGAGAACAAAAGGAGGATTGATCATTTTATTTTTAAGCATTTTAATAGCTCTTCGAGCTTTTCAGATAGTACTACACTGACATGTTAATTCAGTTACTTATACCAGAAAACATAAAGAACGAACAGCATAACCAACATCATCAGACCCACCAGGACGCAACGGAACAACAAACAGTACGGTCCACCATGCAAATTAAACTTGAGAAAGTTCTTATATACTACATGTTAAACCATTAAATTTTGTGGTGGTTGTCTTGCTTGTCACTAGTACTTAAAATCCAGCTCTCTCTCTCTTTTTTTTTTTTTTTTAAGATTTTATTAATTATTTTCAGAGAGAGGGGAAAGGAGAGGCAGAGAGGGAGAGAGATGTCAATGTATGGTTGCCTTTCACCTGCCTCCAGCTACGGACCTGGCTGGAGACCTGACTTGCAACCAACCTGGTTATGTGCCCTGGCTGGGGAATCGAACCAGCGACCTTTGGGTTCGCAGGCCAGTGCCTTATTCACTGTGCCACCAGCCAGGGCTAAAATCCGGCTCTTATTATTTTTGTGAATTGAAATGAACTTCTACTCAGCTAACCACATGACACGTCACAGACCCTGTGAGGCCAGCGATTCTGTGATGTCAGGGGACTTTGTTCCTATACAGTAGATGGAAAAAATTCCATGTTTTCAACGGTGTATTTCTTGGTAAATTAGAGTGAATGCAAGACCATCTCTGAAAACGGTACTCTGCCGCCTCTGCCTGTAGGCTCCGTGTGGGAGACGAGGCTGAACCAGCTGTCGGGCTTTGCAGAACTGACCTGCCCTCACCAGCACAGCACCGCCATCCCCGTGACTGTCACAGTGCAAACAAGGCTGAGGACTCTTGCACTGGAGCAAAACAATTACTAGAATGAATTTCCCCAAAGACCCTGTGTGCTTTCCATAGCTATTTTTATGCAGCATACATTTTTAAAAGGCCACACTTGAGCTAGAGCTGTATTTACCAACCTTTCTACCCCTGCACACACTGAAACTGAGGATCACATTTGCATAACACACCGGCTCCAGGAGGTTATATTCTTAAAGCGAAGCCACCTGCCTGGGGGCTCTGGCCACCCTGGCCCTTGCCCCCAGTCCCAAGTCTGAGAAAATGAATTCTCAGCACACCAGCCAGGAAGCCTTGATCCAGAATAAGAAGTAATTCTGAGGCAATTTTTAACTAAATTACATTTTTAGATTCAAATTAAAAGTTATCGCTATTACTTCATCCTTCATTTTTCCCCACATAATTCTTTCCCATCTCTGGCCTAGGCCCAACCATCAGAAGCACGACAGAGAGAAAAGATGTTCGAGCAGGTGACATGGGAAGGCCCATGCGGCACCAGCTAGAAAAAAATTCGTCGAAGTGCATGTCATAGGACACAAGTGGCCCTGGAGGTCACTCGGGGAAATGAACATGAAAAATTACCCATGTTTCCTCTACTGTAGGATTTAGCGGGGTGGTAAAGATTTTTATCTATTATTTGAGTAGGGCAGTACATGCACATGGCTCAAATGTAAACAGGAGAAAGAGAGGCTACAAAGAAAAGTCTCGTTCTCACCTCATCCCCCAGCCACCCAGTTTCCCTGTCTTCACTCCAGGCACCAAGTCCTCAGGGCCCTGGTTGTCAGAGCAGTAACCACTGACCACCACGAAACCGGAAACCCAGGTCTATTACTGTCCTTGGCTGCTAGAAAAAAATGACCATAAACTTGGTGGCTTACAACAACTGAAAAAAAATTTCCCCCTAATTCTGGAAGCCAGAAGTGCAAAGTCAGTGTCACTGGTCCAAAATCCAGGGTTAGGAGGACCACACTCCGTTCAGAAGCTCTAGAAGAGAATGCACTCCTAGCCTCTTGCAGTCTCTGGTGGCTGTGGGCTGACAGCCAATCATTGCAGTCTCTGACGCCAGGGTGCCACTGCCACCTCCTCATTTGTCACCGCGTCAGGTCTCCCCCTGCATCCTTCTTATGGAGAGGCATGTGACAGCACTTAGAGCCCCCTGGGATAATCCAGGACAAGCTACCTTCTCAAGACCCTTAATTTAACCACGCCTGTACCACCCCTTTTGCCATTACGACAGCACCCACAGGTTCCAAGGGTTCGGTGCTGACATCATCGGGGGCAAAAGCCCACCACCCAAAGTCAGCAGCTGAACTCACTGCTGCGCCACTACTTCCCTCCTGGATTTACTGTATTATCTGCTGCTCTGCTTATGGACCTCACTTCTCTGTGGCTGGCAGTGCTTGCCGGTCCAGAGTATCGGGAAACACCGCCAAGACAGCCTCTGTGAACCCAGAGGCTTAGGAAACCAGGAGAGTAATGAGACTTGGCAGATATAGATCAGAAGCCCCACTTTGTGCAACATAGAGTTTGAACAAATCTATTACCCTGTTCCTTTTCCCTGGTAATGCTCATCAAATGTCCCATCCGTCCCCCGTATTTCCAGCCCCTTCACAGTTGGGCAGGGTTGTATGACCAGGTCTGACGGGTGAGCCGTGTGCCAATGACTCTCACTCTGGCAGGAGCACAGGAGAGTGAGTGCTGATTCTCTTCCCTGCCACGGTAACCTGGGGGGCCTGTGCCTTCCGAAACGGCTCCAAGACGGTGGGCCCCGGTGAGCCCAAGTCCCCGAGTGTCTTTGCAGAGAAGAACCTGGCTCCGATTGGACCTGAGACGTGAACCACAAATACGTGAACCACTGAGATTTCTAAATGGCTGCTACCCTAGCTAATCAACTGGTAAATAGAGGAAGATCGAACACAGTAGTAACTAACGGTTTTCTTGGGAGTGGCTGTGGTTAAAATGTCACCAGTTCTCCAGCTAACGTTAAGGGACAGGGGACGCGAGCAAGAGCGCTGGACCTGCTCTTGCTCTGACCCTCACCTGTCAAATGGCAGGGTTCTCCCGGGCAGTAAAATCCTAAGATTCTATTAAATTAAGAAGAGTAAAAATTTTCATTGTGCCAGAAATACCGGAACGTTTTCGGTGTTATTGTTTGCACCAGCAGCCAAAGTTGTTCAGATTAAAAAGGAGGAGATCCAACTAGTGCAGAATAATCCCTCAGAAAGAGAATTTCAAAGAGGTAAACTCCTCCCTAATGAAGCCCCCTGGGCTTTCCAGCCCACCCCCCAAGCCAGATGCAGTTTCGTGAGAATACCCTGCTACAGAGATGAATCAGCGAGACCAGGGCATCCCTCCCTCACCTAGGGCTTTGCGCCTCCAACAGCGGACCCCACCGAGTCTGCCCAAATCCCCCACGTGTCCAGATGGCAGTCTTGCCAATGCTACCACCACCTGCTGGGAAACTGAGTACTGTTTTTATTTATTCTTTTTTTAGAGAGAGAGGGAGGGAGAGAGGCAGAGAGGGAGAGAGACATCAATGTATGGTTGCCTTGCACCGGCCTCCAGCTATGGACCTGGCTGGAGACCTGGCTTGCAACCTGGGTATGTGCCCTGGCTGGGAATCAAACCAGGGACCTTTGGGGTCGCAGGCCAGTGCCTTAACCACTGTGCCACCAGCCATGGCCTGAGTACTGTTTTACTGAGCATGAGAACTAACAGTTGGGTACTCCCTAAGGTTACTGCCATAAAAAATAAAATAGAAAAAAAGAACTAAAAAAGATACTAGGGAACAAACATATTTTTTGAAGCTCCTTAGAGACCCAAATGTATGGAAGGTCATGGATTCATGGCTGATAAGACTGTTTACCACTTACTGAGGCCTCCCGCAGTTGGGCACTGTGCTGGCACTTTACACACATCATCTCATTTAATCCTTTTCAAGACTCTAAGAAGGGTGTGTTTCCCCTACTATCTCCATTTTACAGATGACAAAACTGAGGGCTGAAACATTAAACAGCTTTCCCAAGGTCACGCAACTAAAAAATTACAGTGGCGCATGTAATGAAACTTGGTTCTTCTGTTGGTTCTGAAGTTCTAAGGAAGCTTTGAAAAATGCTAATGATTTTATGACAATGTTCACTTAATATTAAATGTAATATGTCAAGCAGCTGCCGTTTTCAAACTGTCAGTTAACCCATTAATGGATCAAAACTGACATTTTTCAGAAGTTCCACTGAAAATATCAGAGTACATCAAAGTATTCTGCAGGATCTCCCCTCCCTGCAACCGCCTCCTCAGGCTGCCTTGCTTTTTCCACTTTTCTTGTAGCAGACAGGAACGTGCAGCTCTCTCCCTTGCCTGAATCAACCAGGACTCTACCTCCCCACTGCAGGGCAGTTTCTCCTCTGACCCCTGTTTCGACCAACACAGGCATCAGATCCATATACTTTCTTAATAGATGAACAGGGACCAATGACCCTCTACAAAGAAACAACCGTGTTCTTGGCTGTATGTCCAAGGGCCACAATGCTTGCTCTGCTAATGGGGGGAGGGAGGATACTCATTGCACATCAATCTTCATCACAGATCACTGTGTGTTTCTGTGAAAGCTCACAGACAATGCCTACAAATAAGCCTTGCCTTCTCTGCCTCTTCCGGCACAATCAATTCTATTTCCAACCCCAAAACAAAAATTAACGTGCATCTTGGTAGAACTTGAGGTACAAGCGTACCAAAGCTATTGTGGGCCTGGTCCCGGACCACACTAACAAAGCAAGTGTTGCAATACAGCCCATTGTAATATTCTTGCTGGTAGAGGGTCTTTCCTTCAGTTTGTAATAAAAAAGAAAAAAGGAAAAAGAGCCACACCTGTGAAGCACAAAGCAAAGCACAATAAAATGAGGTATGCCTGCAGCATCTATCTTGCGAGGAACTCTGCCTTGCTAGTGTGACATGGTAGAGATGAATTCTGAACTCCTAAGTAAGAAATGGTTATGATGCTTTGTCAATGTGGCCATTTTTCTTTTAACTTTTGAGATGGAGAATTGAGACCATGCAGCATACAAAAGAAGACAGAATGGTACTTCCAACCAAGTCCACAGTCCCATCAACCATCAGCCTGCAGCCAATTCCAGCCCCAGTTCACTTCCTTCTTCAAGTATTATTTTGAAATGAATCTCAGAGGACTCCAGAATCCTTTCTCATCCTTCCTGCCTGCTAGGTCAACCAAGTGTACACAAGGGAGGCACGAAATGTCCCTGACTTGAGTCTTGGTCTTGTGAAACAGGCCAGCTCTAGCCAGGCCTGGAGTAAGGATGGGATGAATGTCCCCCTTCAGTTGGATGTGATTCCAAGCTCATGAAACACACTAACTCATTCATCAAGTGAAAAAGCCGATGAGTGCCTACTGTACACTGGGCTCTACAGTCACCAGGAGGCCTATAAAGATAAATTAAAGATAGAGCTTAACTCTAGTTACTAAGATGTTATTATTACTGAGGAAGCTGGATGCAGGATACACAGGAATTCAGTGTACTTTTATTTTCAACTTCTTATGAATATAAAGTTATTTCAAAATAAAAACTTTAGGCCCTGGCTGGTGGTACGGTGGATAAGCACTGGCCTGCAAACCCAAAGGTCGCTGGTTTGATTCCCAGCCAGGGCACATAACCAGGTTGCAAGCCAGGTCTCCAGCCAGGTCCATAGCTGGAGGCAGATGAAAGGCAACCATACATTGATGTCTCTCTCCCTCTCTGCCTCTCTCCTTTCCCCTCTCTCTAAAAATAATAAATAAAATATTTTTTTAAAAAAAGAAAAGAGAGAAAGCTCAGCTTAAGTGCATCGTGCTTTCTATAAAATTATGTTTTTAATAATAAAAATAAAAACTTTAAAACAACAACAAAAGTTACAACTTAGCTTCTAAAAGTTTACAACTACCCCCCAGCTGGTGTGGCTCAGTGACCCAGGGTCACTGGTTTTATTTCTAATCAGGACATATAACCAGGGTGCAAGCCAGGTCTCCAGCCAGGTCCTCAGCTGGAGGCAGGTGAAAGGAACCATACATTGATGCTTCTCTCCATTTCTCCCTCTCTCTCTGCCCTTCTCTCTAATGAATAAAATCTTGGAAAAAAAAAAAAGTTAAAAGAAAAGCCTAAGGGAGGTAGTATATAATAAAGATGGAAAGGTAAATTGGAGCCCAAAGATGATTTGATGGGTACCATTTATTGAAATAACTGTGATGAGGCTGATGCTTTAAACATACCATGTCATATTTATAGGTAAATATATACCCAGAAAAGAAGCCAGGTTATTGTTAACAGTGGCTATTTGAGCAGAAAAAGGGAGATTAGCAGGTAGAGGGTTGTACAGGTAGAAATTCATTTATTTTTTTAACTATAAGCATCTATGATTCTTCCACAGCATTATAACCATGCAATTTTTAAAACAGCTTTTAAGTATATATTATTATTACTCTTCGGGGCCCACAAGTTGGTCATCACTATTGTAATTATCCTTATTCTATAAACCAGCTCCAGGCTAAGTCAGTGGCCTGCTAGGGTGCTGGGTTGGCAGCATGAACATTTCTGTTGGGGGAGAAAATGCAAACAGGTCTACTACTAAAATATTCAAAAACAAAAACAAAGGCCACACACCAAGCAGATCATGGGTAAAAGAAAAGTCGCACAGACCGAAAAGCATCCTGGTGCTCGGACACCATGGAGCCTCACTTGGCTGCACGGAGAGGTGCAGTGGGAAGTGGGAATGCTGGTTGGATGTGTACACGGAAGCCTTGGGGCGATGCTGATGGGTTCTGAAAGTCAAGTTATAGCTTTAAAGGCAAAGGAAACCCATTAAAGATTTAACTACAGGTGCTTAGTTCCTTCAA
>PVIW01009393.1:0-52204 GCA_004026585.1 Noctilio leporinus
GTGAGGAGTAACTTTTGCAAAGGATATGTTGGGGCTTAATAGTTCATATTGCTCTCGGTATAATTCAGGTGCTTGAGATTGGCAGCAATCCCTTTCCTGATGCTGCCTCTTTTTCTTGGTCAGGACTTTACAGTCTATAGTCTATATTCTAGCCGGTCTTGGCGCATGGCAGGGCCTCTGATTGTCACAGTAGGGCTGATTCTGTGTGTCCGCCCCCAGGTAGGCTGGGCCTTCCACAGCCTGGCTGGGTTTTAGGGTTGCCGATGTTCTGGAGCCTGGCGGATTTCCTGCTCAGTACAGCCCCCAGCACTTCTGCAGGTCAGCCCGCTACTTTGCCGGTCCCTGTGATGACTGGCCCCACCCCTGCAGTTCCGAGAGGAGGCCGGGCCTGTCAGTCAACACTGTCCGGGGTCCGCCTACACAGTCCCGCCCTTCCGGGGCGAGCACCACGCCTCCAAGCCAATCAGCTCTCCGCAGAGTCCTTTACGCGGCCTCTGTGATGAGCCCCTCCCAGGCGTGGGCGGTGCGGCCTTTTTCTCCGGCACTGGCGGGTCGCCAGCCACAAGTTCCCGGCTTGCCGGCTCTCCGGCTCGCCGTTTAGATTTTCCTGTGGAGCCTGGGGGCCTGTGTGGTTGCGCAGGGCTGGGCCTCCCCCTCGCAGGGGCTTCTAGCTGCTGTTTCCCCAGCGGCCCAGCAGCTCCGGTTTTCTGCCCTCTTGCCGCCCCAGCTGGTGCACTTCCCGCTCCCCCGCTCCAGCTTCCCGCAGGACTCTTCTCCTCCGCCTCTAGCCCCGCGCGACACGAAACCTCCTCTCCCTGTTGCCGGGGTGAGTCTCTCACACAGTCCCTCCCCTGCAAGAGTTCAATTCCGCGTTCCCTACTGCGTTTGCCCTCGCCGCCCGCACTTCACTGCTGAGACTTCCAGTCGCCAGGGAGCCTGAAACTGGCCCCGGTCAAACGCGCCCCTCTGGGCAGAGCCGCCCCAGCCCAGAGCCGACCTCGGCCCGCCGGCCGGTCGGTCGGGAACGCCTCACCTACTGTCCTGCTGGCCTCCTCTTCCTCTGGGCTGTGCTCCCCTGTGTCCAGATGCTGCCCGTTCCAATCCCCAGGGTCCTGAAGATGTCTCACGCTCCTTATCCTGTCCTCTAGCTGCTCTGGTACTCAAGAACACCATCAGCACTGCTCTCTACTCTGTCGCCATCTTCCCTCTGCCTCCAAAGGTTGTATCTTCTTGTTGGAATTTTTCCTTTGTTTCTTTTTATGACATTCATTGTAAATCTATTTTGGCTGAAATAAGTGTTGCTACCACAGCCTTTTTTTCTTGTCCATTTGCTTGAAATATATTTTACCATCCCTTCACTTGTAGTCTCTGTCAATCTTTTGTTCTGAAGTGGGTCTCTTGAAGACAGTATATATGTGGGTCATGTTTTCTTGTCCATCCAGCTACCATATACATTTTTTAAGATTTTATTTATTATTTTCAGAGAGAAGGGCAGGGAGGGAGGAAGAAAGGGAGAGAAATATCAATGTACGGTTGCCTTTCACCTCCCTCCAGCTAAGGACCTGGCTGGAGACCTGGTCTGCAACCTGGTTATGTGCCCTGACTGGGAATACCCTATGTTTTTTTATTGGTGCATTAAATTCTTTACATTTAAGGTTATTATTGACAGATACTTATTCATTGCCATTTTTTTTCCTTTTGTAACTGTGTTTCTCTCTGTCTCTCTGTATTTCTTCATCTTCTTAAAACATACCCCTTAGCATTCCTTGCAATACTCATATGTTAGAATGTCTTCTTTTAGCTTTCTTTTGTCTGAGAAACTCCTTATTTAATCTTTCCATTTGAATGAGAGCCTTTCTCGGCAGTGTTTTCTTGGTTATAGACCTTTGTTTTCCATTATTTTGAATATTTTTTGTCCCTCCCATCTGGCTTGTATTGTTTCATTGTGAAATAATTGATAATCTTATTTGGAGGTCCCTTATATGTTATCCTGCTATTTCTATCTTGATCCTTTTAGGATTCTCTCCTTGCTTTGAAATTTGACATTTTAATTTTGATGTTTCCTAGAGTAGGTCTGTTTTGGTTCATCTTCATTAGGACATTCTGTGCTTCCAGAATTTGAGTAAGGTTTTCACTCATCAAGTTAGGATAGTTTTCTATCATTACTTTTTCAAATAGGTTTTCCACCCCTTGTTTCTCTTGTCTGTCTGGTAGCCTTATGATATGGATATTATTACATTTCATGTTGTCTTGCAGATCTCTTAAAACCTCTTAATTTTTTTCAGTCTTTTTTTCATTTTGTTGCACTGTCTTAGATTGTTTTTCTATGTTGTCCTCCAGCTCATTGATGCAGTTCTCTGCTTCATCTAGCCTGCTGTTGATTCCTTATACTGTATTCTTCAATTCAGAAATTGTATTCTTTATTTCCTCCTGGATCTTATTAATAGTTTCCATGTCCGTTTTTTTTTTTTTTTTAATATATTATTTTCAGAGAGAGGAGAAGGGAGAAGGCAGAGAGGGACAGAAACATCAATGTATGGTTGCCTTTCACCTGCCTCCAGCTACAGACCTGGCTAGAGACCTGGCCAATTTTCCCATATTGTGAAATAATTCCAATCTTAGAAAACTTAACTTGCAGTAATGCAGATACAAGTAATATACAAAATTGTATCTTATATAGTAAAATCTATTTATAACAAGATCATTTTAAAGCATTCATAAGTTAAAGTTGGTTCTTATCCATTCAGCTGCCCTATGTCTTTTGATTAGTGCATTTAATCCATTTACCTTTGTATCTGGGTTCCTGTCTGTTTCTCTGTTTCTTCATCTTCTTAAAGCAGATCCTTTAGCATCTCTTGCAATGCTGGTTTGGTGGACATGCATTCTTTTAGTCTTCTTTATCTGGGAAACTCCTTATTTCACCTTCCAGTTTGAATGAGAGCCTTGCTGGGTAGAGTATTCTTGGTTGCAGGCCTTCGATTTTCATTGCTTGAAATATTTTTTGTCATTTCCTTCTGGCTTGTTGTGTTTCTGTTGAGAAATCAGCTGATAACCTTATGGGAGCCCCCTTGTATGTCATTAGCTATTTCTTTCTTGATGCTTTTAGGATTCTCTCCTTGTCTTTGAAATTTAACCTTTTAATTATGATGTGTCTTGGAGTGGGCCTGTTCCGGTTCATTTTCCTTGGGACCCTCTGTGCTTCCTGAGTTTGCATGACATTTTCTCTCCTCAAGTTAGGGAAGTTTTCTGTCATTACTTTTTCAAACAGGTTTTCTATCCCTTGCTTCTCCTCTTCTCCTTCTGGTATCTCTGTGATGTGGATACTATTATGTTTCATGTTGTCCTGTAGCTCTCTTAAAATCTCTTCATTCTTTTTCATTCTTTTTTCATTTTGTTGCACTGCCTGGGAATTCTTTTTCTACATTGACCTCCAGTTTGATGATCTGATCCTATGCTTTCTCTAGCCTGCCTTTGATTCCTTCTACTGTATTCTTCAATTCAGAAATTGTATTCTCCATTTCCACCTGGCTCTTATTGATGATGTCTATGTCATTTCTGATGCTTGTATAGTTCTCAGTAAGTTCCTTGTAGCTTCCCTTGAGTTCTTTGTAGTTCTCCTGGAGTGTTTTGTAGTTCCCCTGGAGTTGTTTGTAGTTTTCTTTGAACTCACTCAGCTCATTGAGCTTCTCTATCATCATTATTTTGAATTCCATGTCTTATAGTGTGCTTGCCTCTATTTCATTTTGCACTCTTCCTGGGGATCCCTCCTTTCCATTTGCTGTGAGTTTATTTCTTTTTCTCCCCATTTTTGGTGGCTCTTGTTTGTTTCTGCCTCTTAGATTGGTCTTCTTTGACTTACTATCTTACTGGTGTGACCGTCTGTGGTGTAGAGGTGCACATTTTTTTACTTCCTGGATCTGTGCTTCACTTTTCTCATTTTTAAAAGAGGATAAAAATGCCTGCCCAACCCCATTCAGGGTCATTTTCAGGATCAAAAGAAGAATGAACATATGGCTACTTTGCATACCATAAAGTAAAATCCAAAAGTGTGACATTGTTGTTATAAATTACATTTTGAAAAATTAGAAATTTGAAGCTTTGAAATGCTTTATAGTTTACTCAAGTTTACTGGGTCACTTTCTGTCTTAGAACTTCAAGTTCATTTACCTTGCCTCTAAATTCTGCACTCTCAGTTTTGTCTAAACATGCCAAGTGTCATATGCTTATTTTTAAAAATCTAATATTTAATTAAGTACTACCTAGAGTGTTACAATATGGTAATAAATGTGTAGTACTTTATGATTAACTGTATTCCCAAATCCCTACCTTGTTAAAATTGAGTAAGAAAAAAATAATATGTACACTGTTATATTGAAAAAAATAATTAAGAATATTTTAAAAGTTCAATTTTGAACTTCAGTAGAAAGATGGGGATACATTTACCTAAGTCATTACGTAACCATGGAGACTGGGATTTGGCTATTTGCCTCCCTTAAATATGGCACAATAATTTGTTCTTAAGGAAACAGGATTTTAACTGGGTTCCACCTTTGGGGGACTGAGAACACTCCTGCTCTAAACTCTTCTTTCTCACAAGGCTCAGAACTTCTCTTGCTCCCCAAAAGACCACAAGCCAAAACCATGCTTGGAAGTTCCCCATTTTCTTATTTGTACTTTTGGAGCTAAAGGTGTTCACAGAAACAAATCTTCCTCCTCTGTAGAATGTACACTCATGGGTTTCACAGTTGCCATCTTCTCACAGCAGCTCCTTCAGGATCTGGGGTGTGCTGCTCTCAGTCTCCATGCAGCAGCCCAGGAATCATATGCCATACTTCACTGGATCACCACATTCAGATGCTGGAGCCTGAGCATGGGACCCTGTCTCCAGGAAAAGGCTCCCATCCATGTGGGGTCTAAGCCCTTGGTGGGCCCAGTATCTGCCTGGTCCCACAAGTGCTCTCACACAGGGAGCAGGACCAGAGACGCAGAATGTCCAAATGCAAAAGTCCAGAGAGAGATCTTGCACCAAACTCCAAAGCCAGAGTACAAAACCCCACAACCAAGAGAGTGACTTCTCCATACCAAGCGTGCGTGCAAGAGAGAGAGTCTTTCTGCACCTTTGCTTTTATAGGGCCCTCCCAACATTCCACATGCACAGGAAGTCAGTAAGAATGTCCAGCTTTTCTAATAGTGCAACTGTGTCCACCATTTTTGTCAGTTTTTCAGTGGCCCTAGCCTTCTTTTGGCTGCCATTTTTAGTAAGAACAAAAGTTTCCAAGCCATGCATGGGTACATATGCATATTTTCATCAAGGGTGAGGAATCTATCCCCGCAGGTCATGCAGGTGCTGTATGAGCTTCCCTTCACCTATGTCACCAGTGACTGCTGGCACATATTTGTATAGCCATACTGTCTTGTTTACAGCTTGCTCCAGGCAGCAGCCTCCTTCTACAGCCCCTTGCTTTGGGAAGGCCTAGGCTGCCTTTACCTGTCTTCGTTATGCAAAGTGCCTTTGGCACTACATCTTCTGTTCAATGGGCTCCACCTTGGTTTGGAGGAGTAGTGGTATTTTTAATATTATCCTTTGGCAACCTTTGCACCTCCCTGACTTTTTGCTTTGAGGGGGTGGAGTTCCCCTGGACCTGGGGTTTTCCCTGTTTTCCAGGGACTTCTATTCCACCTACCCCATTATAATTATGCAGATTAGAAGCACAAGAATTTCCTTCTCCTTTTGTATCTAGCATTGATAAGGGTATCTGTCCTGATAGATGTACTACTAGTGGCCCACAAGGAAAGGAGAATACAATGACTAGTCAATTGACCTTTTGCCCCAGGCCAAATTTTGTAGGGTCTCAGGGAAGATGCTGTAGTCTAATCTTATAGATATGGGACTCAACTGTTGGAAAACTTTAGTTTCAGGTAAAGACATCTGGCCAGGACACAGATGAAAGAATGCTTCAGCTTTTATCTTATTAACTTTTCCCCAGAATTCCAAACCCCTTACCTACATCTTTCTTCTCCTTATAAAAAGGGCCCATTTATAATAGAATATAAGACAGTTTGTTAGGGTGAAAACCCACTGTCTTTTCAGATTGCTGACTATCTGAATAAAGTGCCCATAAAGATTCAATCCCTGTCTCTGTTTATTGGGACTGGTAGATGACAGGCAGCATGAACACCGGCTTTGCTGGTTTCATTACCTTTTCACCATTACTCCTTCCCTATGTCATGTCAACATCATTATCTTCTTCATCAACCATTATTGACATCATCCTCATTGATATGATTTATTGAAGATTTGTTATGTCTCTGGCGTGATATATAGTGTGTAACATGCATGATATCATTCAAAATTTACTAAAGCCTCAAGCAATAACTATTATAACTATGACAGGATTTTTTTAGGACAAGCCATGAATGCTTACAAGTACAAACTGCTTCTATTTCTTCTTCTGTAAAATAGAGATAACGATAGGACCCAACAGGTGTTGCTAATAGGATTATATGAAACACCGTAAAGTATCTAGTTACCATGCCTGCCCCATAGAGCACCCTCAATAAATAATAATTATCACTTAGGTTACAATTAAGATACATGTTTGTTTGGGGAGCTTATGGTGGAGAGTAACTTCTTAAACCTGGGGATGAGAAATTTAAAAAATGTCTTAACCAGTTTAATCTCTAATTGGTACCCATGGGATTCATCACATTCCCTAAAAACATTGTGTCATAGAGTTTTATTTCTTTCTAAGGACTCTTTGAACTCAGGCTAAAATCTATACACTTAGATCTTAAATGATGCTAATTAATGCAATTATCTAAAAACAGCTTCAATTATTTTTTAAAACTCTACATATTGAATAATTATAATTAATAACACAAAAATATTCTTGATTTTAAGTTAAAATGTGTACAAGGGGGACCTCCCAAAAAGATTTTATTTTTTTTATGAAAAATTGTATATTTTTCTTTTATATTTAAATGTTAGTCAGCTTCAAAGAACTCTCCATTTGATGAGATATACCTATTGAGAGGTTTTTCCTCTGCTCAAAATGTTCTAAGTCATCAATTTTGATACCTTTTAGCAAGTTTACATTTTTGGTTTCTCCTCCTCCTTATGAGTAAAACATTTTGCTTTAAGGACTTTTCTCATCCTGGGAAACAAAACAAAGTTGCTCAGGGTAAATAGGGAGGGTGGGGAATGGAGGTTATGATGTTTTTTGGTAAAAACTGTTGAACACCCAGCATAGTATGGGCAGGTGCTCTCATAAATCACCCATCATGAAATGGACAAATGTGTTGAAAGAGTCTCAGAAAAGTTCAGTGATGCCAAACACAGCCTCTCACAACAACACATGGTCCACCCTCCAGAAGATAATTTTTGGGGGGATGTATTCCTTCATACAGTGTGTCCCATGTATGTGGGTATGTATATACATGCATTTATTTTTATGTATGTGTGTGAGTGGGTGGGTACCTAATTATAGACAAGGGAGTGGTAAAAATATATTAAAATGTTGAATGGATTATAGATGAATTAAATTCTTTATCTTTTAAAGAAATTTTTGAATATTTCAAAATGTATCTATATTATTTTCTATTAACATTTTTTTTCTTCAAAGGAAAGAAGGAGCAGAGAAAGAGAGGGAAACAGGTTTAGTGATAGGCAGCCTGCAACACACCCTATATTCTAAGGTTTGTATACTCACAGCCCCACCTTACATTATCTGGAATCCTGCCCACCATGACAAAACCATTGTATAACTGGTGCCAGAGCTTCCTGCCATTTTCTTGAAAATCCATGATTTATATAACTTGTTCCCAAACTGAGCAAATATTCTGCTCATTTATAGTTAACTTTGAGTATATAATCTAAATGTAGATTAACATGTATTGAAGGTTTACTGTGTATCAGGCTCTACCACTCCCCATAACTGTGTGCATGTAATCCTCAAAATAACTTCAGGAGTTAGGTTCTCTCGATTAGGTAACATTAATCTCCCACCCTGAAGTGGGCACAGTTCAAAGGTACAGAGAGGTTAGGCAACTTTTCAAAGTCACAGAGAGCAAGTATTAGGTCTGTGATTTGAACCAACACCCCATCTCCAATATTTTTGCTCTTAACCACTGCAATTGGTTGAAAAATGTTCCATTGGAAACATTATCCAGAAGAACTTGAATGTGCAATTATTGAGACAAATTTTGGTCCTGAGTATAAATTTACATTCTGGCCTATATTTTATGCATAAATGAATCACTTCAAAATTCCTTCTTGAAAGCTGTTGGCCTGAGGTCAAATGCTACTTGGTTTGAATAAGAAGAGACAAGGTTATCTCCAAATTCCAAGTATTCCTAGATATATGTATATTACTTATATACCAGAAATATTACTTAAGGAATGTGATAGGTTTGAAAATGTACTATGCTTGATTTCCTGTTCAAGTGGATTGGAGAGAACATTCATCAACTAAATCAGGGGTGTCAAACTCATTTTTCCTAGGGGCCACATCAGCTTTGTGGTTGCCTTCAAAAGGCCAAATGCAATTTTAGGACTGCATAAATGTAACTACTCCTTAATAGTTAAGTGAGCTGGGTAGAAACGAGGTGCTGCGCCAGATAACAAAAAGGTAGAGGACTGGATTCAACCTTCTGGCCTTGTGTTTGCCACCTGTGAAGTAAATGTAACCAAGGTTTATAAAAGCAGAAAAAAGAAAGACAAGGAAATGTGTTTTCTCTCCTTCTACTTTGAAACTGAACATGCTACTCAACATGAATGGCGTCTAGGCTGGGCTCCAGGACAGATTCTGAAATGTACATATAGAAAGTTTCTGTAGTTCTCTGCACAAAAGAGAGATGAGGCTTGATGTTTTAAAAGATTACACTGAGTTGGAAATCTTTTATGTCTTTGCTTGTCTGTATGATTACATTTATGCTTAATTGAAAGATAATATATCCTAAAATAATGCATGAAAAATTAAAAGAATAAGCCAAGACATTAAACCTCTAGCTGAGGCCTATTATTTGGATTTACTTGAGCCTTTGAATAATTTGCATGATTTAAATTTAAATTCTAAGCTAATTTCCATGATTCAGTAAGCAGTTGGATCTACTGGCATTTCCATATAAGTGGGCTTTGAGCTAGAGCTGAAGAGACTGAACACTTTCACAGGCCCTTCTGAGCCCTGAACTTGCCCATATTGAGGTACCTCAAATGAGGTAGCTATATGGAAAGGTGTTACCAACCACATCTTCCCAAGAATTAAAAGAGTTAAGTTTTTCAAAAGCTGGAATATCTAACTTCTTCATGGTTATAACCACTGTATGTGACATGGTTTCTAGCATATACTAGGCTTTTAATAAATGTCTGTTAGGTGAATGGCTCAATACACCAGAATTTTTGATTCTGTAAGCATGAATGAAAAGAATTTTCTTTACAGTCCTGGTGGATAGAGTGCCAGCTCTTTATAGGTTCTATAGCCATAAGGAGTTTTCATGCTATTTCCACAATACCCTTGAAAAAATAAATGAATATTTATTAACTCTATCATATTTATCAATTGATAAAGCAACTCTTGCTCCAAAATTTTGAGTTCAGTTCAAAGTGTAGATGCAGAATATCACCAAAACAAAGCCTCTGGAAGAAACAATATGTGTCACAGGGAGGACAAGTTAAAATAAGGCCATGATAATATATTTTATGTGCACAGTGTTCCTTTGGTAATCTTGAAATAGTTCCCTCCTGAGGTACGAACAACTTTAGCCTCTGCTTTCTCTGATGGTTACAAGAGCTTTCAGAAATGGTTTGTGAGGAGTACAGGGCTATGGGAAGCTGTTCTTTATTCCTTCTGCAAGCACAGCATCCTGTCTTTCTGACACCGAGCTTAGTTTTTGTACATTGCTAAGCAGAACATGCAACAGAATAATGGGTTAGTTTTCAGGGGTCTCAATAGTGCCCTTTCTTACTGATTTCATTAAAATAATGAATGTCAGTCTTTGATCCAATGTGACTGAAGGTTAATTGGTAAGCTCTTTTCTGGGAGGGGTTGTCAGACCCTTCTGGGTGCTGCTGATAGTTGGAGCCACAGAGCAGCCCAGCAGAAGCAGCCTGATTAGCTCTGTGATTATTCCACATAAAATCAGGCTGAGATACTATAACAAAGAGGTGTCCACCTTCTTTCAAAATGAAGTACAAGAAGTAGCAGCAGAAAAAGAAGGTTGAGGAGAAGATAGAATGCTTCACATGAAATCCATCCCTAGTGATCCTAGAAGAGTCTGGTAGAACCTTGGCTCTACAGTGGTGGCAATGCTAATTTAAATTAGACACAATAAGAAACAAATTAAAACATCTAAAACCCTGTTGGGATTAAGCTATGGTATGAACCAGCAGACAGAGAGACAGGCACACAAAAGGTCTAGTGTTTTGTAAGACAAATCAACACACCAACATTCCAAACCAAATTAAAACAAAAAAACAAAAAAACAACAAAAAAACAAAAAACAAACAAACAAAAAACGTCCTCTCCTCTTTTATAAGCACAGTGTGACTGAGCTAGGAAAACTCAATCCTACCCAAGAGCCCTGGTTTGCAAATTTTCTCTGTGGTCAAACCCCTTCCCAAAAGTATACCAAAGGATTCATAAGCACATTCATTTTGTCAGGGCCATTAGAATTTTATTTGTTAAAGCACTTCTGTTGCTCACTATATTTGCATCAGTGTGTCACTTGGTCAGTGGCCTAGTACAGTAGGGCTTCTTTAGCAAAATATCACAGACTGGGTAGCTTTAAAAAAAACACCAATTTATTTCTCACAGTTCTGAAGGGCAGGGATGTCCATAATCAAGGCACTAGCATAGTCACCTTCTGGTGATGTTCCTCTTCTGGATTCATAGTTGGCATCTTCTTGCTGCACCTTTACATGGTGTAAGGAGCAAGAGATCCATCTACAGTCTTAATCTTGTATAAAGGCCTTAATCTCAATTGAGAGCTCTGCCCACATGTCTTAATCACCTTTTAAATTTCCCACATCCTAAGGCTATCATCTTTGGGCATTAGGATTTCAACATGAGTTTTAAGAAAACAAACATTCAAGCTATAGGAGCAATTTATTGGTAAAAAACAAAGATCTATATATCCTAATGACTTCAAAAGCCAGTTAACTTGAGAAATTTTTCAGTCTTATAGAAACATGTTTGCTACCAGGAAAAGGGTGGCAGCCACAAAGACTGTAATAATTTTACCAAAGTGACAGGAAGCTCTTTAACCAGTTTCTCTCTGAACTCATTCATTATCCTTTCTCATGACTCAATGCTTAGTCACCTGAGCCATGACCAAACAGCTACTTTTCTCTCCTTAGTTCACATGTGTGCTCTTCTGCTACCATTAAAATGCCATCAGTTTCTGTTTTCCTACTAAACCAAGTCTCTCCTTTGTCTCAAAATTCTACTGGGAGATTTACTTTCTGCAGCAAATCTTAGCTGACCCTATTAGTATACAGTCACTTCTACTATCTAAACTTGCATTTTTTATTTCTATGAATTGTATGGCACTGATAAGTGTGTATCTGGACAACTGAACACATATCACATAAACGTTCTCACACATACCCATATGTTGATGTGCTTTTAGATTCATTGCCTACTAGTTGCTACTTTCATGTTCCCACTGACTGATACGTAGAGACTGGATAAGAGTTTGGGAAAGAATGAAATTCTCAAAATAGAAGCATGGGGGAAAATCAACTAAGAAATTTTAAGTCTTTCTACTTTCATCTTTTATTTTGACTTCACTTTTGTTTCTCATGAAACAACACTCAGTTCACATCAATTTCCACATATTCCCTAAAAATGCCATTATACTTAAAGGGCTATTCATTTCCTTTCTTGCCTTGTGATCCTTAGCAGTAGTGGCAGACATTTTCATGATTAGGATACAAACAATTGTGGGGAGAAACCTGTTCACTTCTGCTTAGATCTAACTAAAGTAACATAAATATACTTGTATATGTATGCACATACACACACATATGCACCCATATATAAAGTTGTGTTGAAAAGTAAAAAGTGTGTTTAGACCCAAACTTTTATTTCACCACTCTGTGACATGGAAACATATTCAGATTTAAGCATTGATTCTCTACATGTTTCTGGGTAAAAGTTTATATGTAAAAATATATTTTTTAGAATGTAGTCAACTATATATTGATTCAATACAACTAAAAGCTCAATTTTTTGGACACTATTTCTATTCTTTATTCAAACTCATGTATTACCAAGGATTTGGTGCTATGATAGAAGCCTGAAGAGTAATAGTTGTAGAGACAAAAATAATTCTGCCCAAGTGACAGGAGGCCTTTTAGACACTGTTCCTCACTAAACCCATTTTCTTTTTATTATGGACCCCTGTGGCAGAATTTGAGTAAAGTAATAATAACAGCATGACTTCAAAAACAAAGTGCCACACAAAAGCTTGAAATCTTGGAGGATGGAATTGAATGTTCACCGCATTCAGTAAGCATTCATGACCATTTTTGATGCTATAAAATAAGTTATGTATGTGATTTGCTGTGAAACAAAAAATTCTAACCTGAAAATATGAGTTATTATGTTTTGTCTCTTCAATTTTAGAAAACAAAGGATTTTTAATTCTATTATATAGATTTTTATTAACCCCAAACAAAAATGGATAGAAATACCTGATTCCTTGAGCTGATATTATTTGCTGTTGAGTATTTTGATAGTTTTCATCAACCAGTGTAATTTTTAATCTTTAGAATTTTCCAAAAGAGTGTATCAAATTTGGCCCAACCGCATTATGAAAATTTGAACATAATATGTAAATCACCACATGCTTAATCAATCTTCTTGTATTAGCCAATAGTTATTCATGTTTTGGGTATATTTGGTATTGAGTCAGATTTTAATAGTGCACACACTTTTATTTCCTCAGCCTGAAGCAATTAATTTTAGTTACACTCATTTTAAATCTCCTACATCTCCCCCATTCCCCCCGCCAACCTAACAATCATTATAAACTGTATCTTGTCAAACTTCTAAGGGTACATCTATAGACTTTGTGGTATTGGGGACATGATGAGGTTTGGCCATTTAGGGATAAATGACAGAAAAGATGTGTGGTTGCCCTTAGCAACTGCTGCATCACATACTATTTGTGTTATCTATGAGCTGCAGAGCATCACCTTCTTTGTAAGAAACACAAACATGTACAAATAGTACATCCCATGGTAGGTTTCAGCTAATCATAGATTCTACATATTCCTTTTATTTCACTTTCCTATTTATTGTAGGAATATTTTCAAAATGTAATACTTTATTTTGTCTTTCTTTAAAGAAAAAAAAAACTCCACCAAATAATATTTTTATGAAGAAAATAAGAGGCAGTAGAGCATTACATTTGATCACAATAGAAGGTTGTTTAAAATAACAATAACTATTTGGTCAATATTTTAAAAGACTCCCTAGTACAGAAATCTGACTTTTGGATTATTTTCTCTTCAAGTTCTTAATGCACATATATTAATTTTTCTCCTTTCAAGTCCACAGCACAGTGTTTATTATAAGGGGACTTTGAAACACACATCAATTTTAATTCTAGGTATTCTGAACATAATTAAATATTGTTTGAAAATTTTACAAGCTAAGAGGAAACTATTTTGTGCCAATTGAGCCATTTAGATTTTTAATAGTCTCACCTGTGGAAATTGTTTAAGTATTTCTCTGTGTATTTATTTCCCTACCTTCCTTTTTAAAAAGGCAATTTTAATAAAAGTTGGTAATTTTTTTTCCTGTTATCCCTCAATATATTGATGTTAGGCATTTATCACTATGAAAATAAATAATATTTTTCAAAGTTTACTGATAAACAAAAGGCTCCACCTGAGGGGCATATTTTTTTTTGGGGGGGTGAGGATACATTAATGTAAATTTACCACTTTAAGAATGTCCCTTCAGTGAGTAATTTTGTAGCTAGAGTCATTTATAGATTTTGCTTTTCTCCTCCTTCTGGTACATGATAGGATTGAATTATACATCCTAGCTCCTTTGAGTCTAGTTCAGGCCATGTGACTTTCTTTTGCTAATAAAATATAAGCAGAAGGGACATGGGTCACTTGATAGATGAAGCCTAATGAGCCTGTGCTCAGTTGGCTTTCTGATTGCTTACCCCTTAAGCAGTTGTAGAAGCACATGTGGAAATAGAGCTTCTATCAGCTTAGATTCCTGAGTTACTACTCTGAGTACAATCCCACATGCAGCTAAGATTTTGAGAGTTTTCAGTTACTGCAACATCATCTAGCACAATTTGATAAATATAAAGATGAAAGGAAACAACCAAAAACTCTAAGGCTACTGAAGTATAATCACTGCACAGGAGGTTAGACTGCTTTTGTTTCACCTTTGGGTTGAACAGTTGAGGATGGGGTTGTAGCTTTTCCCCAGGAACACTGTGGTAGATTACAAGCATTGCTTGTAGCCCTTATCCATGTCCTTTACCATATTGTTTCTCCAAGTTTTCTATTCTGAGTTTAGCCATATGACCTCCTTTGGAATGTCAGCAAACATAAAACAAAGAATCTTGAAAATGATTGTAAATTGTGCATGCCCTCTGTCTTCTTTCTCTTTCACTGCCATCAGAACATGTCTGGGATACCTGCTGAATGGTGACAGATGGGTAAGAGAATCACATTCCCTGTTCATCCCAGCCAAGGTCAATTAAATGAGAGGACAGTTAGACAAATCCCAGACATGTGAAAAAACTCAACCAAAATCAACCAAATGTTTAGAAAGCCATCCTAGGCACATGAGCAATAAATACTCATTATTATATGCCAGTGAAGCTTTGTGATCATTTGTTAAAGAATAACATTATGGAATTAATTACCTGATATACCTTCCTAAACCCTAATCTTCATCTCCAATTTCCACAGGTGCCTCTGAAACATCATCCCTAAAGATAACTCCATACTTGCCATTCCTTCACAAGTTTCCCTCCCAACTCTCATATGAAAAATAACTGCCTTCAGATATTATGGTACAAGTTACCTTTTAGAAATCTGTAAGTGCTTAATTTTTATCTTCCTAGCAATTTCTGTTCTACTACTGGACATACTGGCTCTCCTTACATAGCTACCCTCCTTGTCATAATTTTGGATTAAAATTAGGGTAGGTGGGGAAGGGGACAGAGGGGAGGAAAAGGGGGATGGATGTAATAAAACAACAATAAAATTAAATTAAAAAATTAAGTTTTCTACCCAAATAATGGTGTGTGTGTGTGCACACGCGCGTGTGTGTGTTGTAAAGCATTATGTATTTTGGGAGATTCTCCACATGCTAAAAAGTTTCCAAACCTGAATACTTTTCATTAATCAAGTCTTCTCCATTTTTCTAATCCAAACAACTGGTTCAGTGGGAGAATTAAGCATGTATGTTTCATACTTCTGCTAACACTGAAGAAGATCATTTATTTTCCCTTGTCCTACAACTGAAGATAAGTTAAGACAGGCAAGAAACTGTCAGGGGACAAAAAGGACCTGAAATTTTAGTAACATTTTTTTATTTGTTCACAGTTTGTTTTCTCCTCTTAGAAATGTGTTAAATATTTAATTGGTTGATTCATATACAAAAAAATGCATTTCTGAGAATAATTATAAACCCAAATACAGAAAAAGATTTAGCATGTCCCATAATATATTATTATTTTATAAATATCTTAAGACTCCCTCAATCCATTGTGGTATTTTTGCTTAGGGAAAGTCTCACCCTTATTCAAAAGATGTTAATAGATGTTAAAAGGATGAATCAGTATTATGTTGAATAAAAATTACTTCTGATAGAGCCCACCACTACTTTATTTTAATACTTTTGAAGATTTTCATCCCCAGATTTGTTATGTCCTTTTAAGAACATGAAAATGCTACAGAACAACTACCATTCAGAACCATCAGAAAATCAAACTATATGAAAATCCAACAACTAAGGAATTTAAGAAACCACATTCATCTAAACAAGTAGGAGGGTGAAGGGGTGGAAATGCAGAATGGGCTGGTCCCACACCCATGGATGGTAGATATAAAACAGAGGGACATATATCAGGAGCAAGGGATCCCAGCCCAACACAAGACCACCTATCCCAGGATTCCAGTGTCAGAAAGATAAGTCCTCACAAATTTTGGCTGCAAAAACCAGTGGGGATTAGGTCAGCAGAAGAAATTGCAGGATTCTCAGGCATCTCCTCTTAGAAGGTTCTGCAAAGGGAACTATTCAGACTCACTTCCTCTGGGCTCCAGCACCAGAGAAATACCTTGAAGGGTACCAATGGCACATGGGAAGGAAATAATGTGTCTGGTATGAGGTTGAGATCTGGGGGGACGACTTTTTCCTGGACAGAACTAAAAACAGTTGCCATTGTTCCTTTAATAAGCCCTCCCCAACCCAGAACCACAGTGGAGGGCACCATATCTGAGACTCCATCAATCTGGTTCACACAGTTAACCCTTCCTGATGGTTACCTAAGGCTCCAACCCATCCAACTTACAGACTGAGCCAAGCTGTAACAGGATGGCTGGGCTAGGTGCAGGCTTCATACCTTCCTAAATCTGCTCAAACAAGAAACAGCTGAACCCAGCCCACTCTCACTCTCACTGAGTGGTCCTGGGTCAGACACTAGCAGCAGCCAACTATAGATCACTTTATAGCTTACACCAACGGGCCCGAACTGAGCACAGGTGGTAGCTGATGTTGGCCTTCACCACCTGGGAAAATCTAGAGCCTGCCCACCCAGTGTACAACTATAGACTACATCAGAGAACTACCACCTAACAACCTCCACAGCCATGGAGAGAAGTGGTTGCTGGCCAGTGGTTAAAGTCAGTCTTACCAGTTGTCTGTCCTGGGTAAATCCCCCCTCCCACCATTGGCCTTCTGACAGCAATCAAGACCCAACTATAAGAGGAGAGAGTATTCAGACCACATGAGGGTGCACACCAAGTACCTGGGTGATAGGGGAGGCTGTGCCACTGAACCCTACAGGACACCTACTGCAGTAGATCATGCTACCAAGACATGGAGCCAAAACAGCTCTACCTAATACATACACAAACACAGGGAGGTTGCCAGAATATGGAGACAAAGAAATATGACTCAAAAGAAGAAACAGAAAAACTCCAGCAAAAGTGCTAAACAAAATGGGAACAAGCAAACTATCAGCTGCAGAATTCAAAACACTAGTCATAAGGATGCTCAAGGAAATCAGTGGGTACTTCATCAGCATAAAAATGATCCAATCAGAAATGAGAGAGACACTAATTGAAATAAAGAACAATTCACAGGCAATCAATATGAAGTGGATAATGTCAATTGATGATTTGCAACATAAAGAAAAAGACATTTGGGGTTCTCTCCAGAATCTTCTGCCTCTTCCTTCAATTCTGGGTACCCAGCTCTGCATCACACCACCATGATGGGCCATGGTCCTGTACTTGTGCTCAGCCAGAACACAAAGCATGAATCTGGAAGAAAAGTTCAGTCTGGGAACATCAGTGCTGCCAAGACTATTGCAGATATCATCCGAACATGTTTGGGACCAAAATCCATGATGAAGATGCTTTTGGACCCAATGGGAGGCATTGTGATGACTAATGATGGCAATGCCATTCTTCGAAAGATTCAAGTACAGCATCCAGCAGCCAAGTCCATGATTGAAATTAGCTGGACACAGGATGAAGAGGTTGAAGATGGGACCACATCAGTAAGTATTCTTGCTGGGGAGATGTTGTCTGTGGCTGAGCACTTCCTAAAGCAGCAGATGCATCAGACGGTGGTGATCAGTGCTTACCAAAAGGCATTGGATGATATGATCAGCACTCTTAATAAAATTAGTACTCCTGTTAACACCAGTAACTGAGATATGATGTTGAACATTATCAATAGCTCCATTACTACCAAAGTAGTCAGTCAGTGGTCCTCCTTGGCTTGCAACATTGCCCTGGATGCTGTCAAAACTGTACAGTTTGAGGAGAATGGTTAGAAGGAGATTGATATCAAGAAATATGCAAGGATAGAAAAGATACCTGGGGGTATCATTGAAGACTCATGTGTTTTACGTGGAGTCATGATAAACAAAGACATGACTCATCCTCGAATGTGGCACTACATTAAGAACCCTCGCATTGTGCTGCTGGATTCTCCTCTGGAATACAAGGAAGGAGAAAGCCAGACTGACATTGAGATCACACAAGAGGAAGATTTTACTTGAATCCTCCAAATGGAGGAAGAATACATCCAGCAGCTCTGTGAAGACATCATTCATCTGAAGCCGGATGTGGTCATCACAGAAAAGGGCATCTCAGATTTAGCTAAGCACTACCTCATGTGGGCCAATATCACAGCCATCTGAAGAGTCTGGAAAATAGACAATAATCGCATTGCTACAGCCTGTGGGGCCCGGATAGTCAGCTGACCAGAGGAACTGAGAGAAGATGATGTTGGGACAGGAGCAGGCCTGTTGGAAATCAAGAAAATTGGAGATGAGTACTTTACATTTATCACCGAGTGTAAAGACCCCAAAGCTTGTACCATCCTCCTCAGGGGGACCAGCAAAGAGATTCTCTTGGAAGTAAAATGCAACCCCCAGGATGCCATGCAAGTGTGCCACAATGTTTTCCTGGACCCTCAGCTGGTGCCAGGGGGTGGGGCCTGTGAGATGGCTGTGGCCCATGCCTTGACAGAAAAATCCAAGGCCATGACTGGTCTGGAGCAGAGGCCATACAGGGCTGTTGCCCAGGCCCTAGAGGTCATCCCTCGAACCCTTATACAGAACTGTGGGGACAGCACCATTCGTCTGCTTACTTCCCTTCGAGCTAAGCATACCCAGGAGAACTGTGAGACCTGGGATGTAAATGGTGAGACAGGTACTTTGGTGGACATGAAAGAACTGGGCATCTGGGAGCCATTGGCCGTGAGACTGCAAACATATAAGACAGCAGTAGAGACAACAGTTCTATTGTTGCCGATTGATGACATCGTCTCAGGCCACAAAAAGAAGGGTGATGATCAGGGCCGGTAAGGAGGGGCTCCTGATGCTGGCCAGGAGTGAGTGGTGGGCAACAAGACCTCAACACACAGAGCCACCAGTCTCTCCATTTGCTGAGCCAGACTGCCAGGAACACTATGGATGTCTTTGTTTGGAAGGGATCAAGTTGAGGGGCAGCCCCAGTCCCTTTTTGTCCCAGCTCAGTTTGCAAAAGGCACTGACATGTAATTCTCTATTGTAAGCTTTCCATTTAGTTTGCTTCTGATGATTAAATCTAAGTCATTAAAAAGAAAAAAAAAAAGAAAAAAGAAAAACACATTCAATCAGTATAGCAAGAAGGAAAAAATCTGAAAAATTGAGGACATTGTAAGAAGCCTCTGGGTCAAATTCAAGTGTTCCAACATTTGTATCACAGGGGTGCCAGAAGGAGAAGAGAAATAGGAAGAAATTGGAAACATATTTGAAAAATTATATTTAAAAAAAAGTCCCTAATTGGGTGAAGCAAATAGACATACAAGACCAGGAAGCACACAGAGTCCCAAACAAAATGGATGCAAAGAGGACCACACCAAGACACATTAAAATCCCAAAGGCTAAAGATAAAAAGAGAATCTTAAAAGCAGCAAGAGAAAAGAAGAAAGTTACCTACAAAGGAATTCATAAGACTGTCAGCTAATTTCTCAAAAGAAACTTTGCAGGCAAAAAGGGACTGGTAAGAAGTATTCAAAGTAATGAAAAGTAGGGACCTACAGCCAAAATTTCTCTATCCAGGAAAGCTATTATTCAGAATTGAAGGGCAGATAAAGTGCTCCTCAGACAAGGTAAAGCTAAAGGAGTTCATCATCACCAAGCCCTTATTATATGAAATGTTAAAGGGACTTATTAAAAAAATCAAAACTATGAACATTAAAATGATAAAGCCACAGCTATCAACAACTGAATCTAAAACACAAAAACAAACTAAGCAAACAAGCAGAACAGAAACATAATCATAGATATGGAGAACATTTAGATGATGCCAAGCTGGAAGGATGGTCTGAAGAAATTTGGGAGAAGGTGAAGGGGTTAAGAAGTACAAATTCGTAGTTACAGAATAGGTAGGGGTGGTGTTAAGAGCAAGTATATGCAATTCAATTGCCAAAGAATGCAATTGTTCATGGACATGAACAAAGGGGATCACCAGAGGGAGTGGGGGTCAGTGCTGGGTGGAGGGGGCAAAGAGGGAAATATTGGAACAACTAGAACAGCATAATCAATAGGAAAAATAAAGAAAGAAAAAGGACATGAAAAATGATTTTTCTTGTCTCATTTGTTTTTTCTTTCCCCATCTGGAAAGTATTAATCCCTCTTTCTTCCTTAAATACGTATATAAGCTACATGCCAAAATTCCTACTTTTTTTTTTTTTTTTTTGTTCTATCAACAGCAAATATGTGCCAATAGCTCCCTAAAAGGAATTTTAGTCATTTTGTACTATATTTTGGGTAGGATTACAAAAACCCAATCTTAAAAACCACAGTCAAAACCTATAATGAAATGAAGAAGAAAGACTAAGGTTTAGTTTTGTTTCTCTTTCTGTTATGAGAGCAAACAATGTCTTTTAAGTTGTCCCACTCTGCATGCAGTATGTTTCCATAATGTACTTAATAGGTATGTATATGGATGGTTTCAACTAACTTATAAAGTGTAATAACTCACCTGACAATAAACTGCCATTTACTCATTGTAAGTCCACCAGGTCTATCAAAGCAAATCATGATTTTGGAATACTTTTAAACACTCTGAATATTTTCATAGTAAACCAGCACTTGGCTATTTAACACAGGTGTTTCTATAATTGTGACACTTTAAGAAAAGTAAATGCTCAATGGCCCTCAAGCACTTCCACCTGTCAAGTGTATTGGTCTATTATTAGTATACCAAATGAAATTATAAAATGTGTAAAATGTTAACTGTTTAAAGACTTGGATTTGCTTATTCTGATTTTGCTTATATTTTTCTCATTATTTCATTCATGTTAAACATATTTTCACCCCCATCAAAAGAAAGTTAAACTTGCTAATGATATATTTAGCAAGAAACACAGGTGTTATATTAAAATTAAGACCTTGATTTTTACAACACAAATAGTCTTCTATTTTATGAATCAAGTCTTGAAGAAGAAGAAAGCAAGATAGAAAGCCAGTGGGCTATTGCAGCAATAGTTTTATGCTATACTGTTCTAAACAATGGCTGGGATTATAGTTCATTCCACAATGTTAAATGATTTCATAAATTATTCAAAGGCATTTTTTGAGCACAGATAGACAGAGGAGAGGGAATGGTGCTTTATATTGTACTATGAGAAAGTGCAAAGCAGAAGTAGAGTAATACTAGGTCCCTGCCCCTCAAAAACCTTACCATCTAGTTTGGAATGCAAAACCAAATCAGAAACAATTAGCGAACAAGTGGATGCTAAAGCTTCACAAATGAGGTGAAACTGGAGGTGAATTTTAGAAAACTTGAACAGAAGAAGTCTTCTGGGAGAGGAAACAATTAGCACTTGAAAAGGCATAGAGGAAATAATAAACATGAAGTCCTTGAAAATTACAACTTGAGAGGCTGGAAAAATGATCTACCATCCTTGTACATTTAAAAGTTTTATTGTAATCATTTTTATTATCATTTATTTCTAAGCATTTTTAAATGTCTCTTATAATTTTTTATTTGTCCAATGGGTGATTTGTAAAAATATTTTTCATTTCTGAAATTATCAGTGCTCTTTCTTTTTCTTTTTGTTATTGATGCTCCAACATAATTGCATTATCATCAGAAATGCAATTTCTGCATTTGTTGCTATCAATTATCTGGAATTGTTGATAGCTTCTTTATATTCAATATATATTCAACTTTCATGAATGTGGTCTTCTGAAGAAAATACATACATATCTTACAACTTTCAAGTGCAAGTTCTTCTCTGTTGGGATCCCCCTGGGGAGGCAAAGGAGCATGGGGCCCCACACAGGCCAGGCCAAGCCTACAAGACCTGACAAAGCTGGGTACATACAGGCCCCAATGCTCCAAGGGGGAGCCCCAGGTATGAATCTGGCCTTGGGAATATTCCATAAATCCTTCGAAGTCTGCCCTGTGAACTTCCTTGACTTGTGTATTGTGCCCCCAGTAGATGTTAAACCTTAACCCACATGTAATCTCACCCTCCCTAAATTTCTATGGGTGCCCTGGAGTTCTTAAAGTCACCTTGTCTAACAGGCCATAGCCTGAAGCAGATAGTCACATTCCTTTTATTGTTATCTAAACTTAACAACTCCCTTTCTTTTTACTACTCTTCTGTGGTAATGATTTGTGGTGTGTACATGCATCCCCAACCTTGTGTAATCAATAAAAACTGTTGGGGGTGGGTCAGCAAGGCCTTGTCAATCAGACACTGGTCAGTCTTCTCTACCCTAGCACAAGCTGCCTGGGAAGGTTCATTTCATCTGGGGCAATGGGGGATCTCTGTGGGTTGGAGGCCCCCCATACTTCTCTAAATATGTCTGTTTAATAAAATGTTCCAATTATGTTATCTAAATCTATAATTTTATTAAACTCTGCCTTCTTGACATACCAATTGAGAAAAGTTTGTTGAAACCTTGCACTATAATGATAGATTTGTATATTTTTCCCTGAAGTTCTATCCATTTTCACTTTATAAATCCTGAAGTTATTTTGTTAATTACATGCACATAATATATCTTATTATCATCTAGTGATCTTTTTTACCCCTAATAAGATTTTACCTTAAAGTATATCTTGTCTGGTATGAATATAGCCATGCTGACCTTATTTAAAGTGTGTTAGTATATAGTTTGTATTTGTCTGGTACATATTGTTCAATCTTTTTAATTTTAAAATGTCCAAGTTTTTATCTATTAATTGCATCACTTGTAAATGCTATTTTTGTTTACCATTCTTAGTCTTTTAATTAGGTGAGTTTAATTCAGTAACATTTATAGCCTTCCTGATATATTTGAATTTGAACTTGTTTCTATAAGCTTTATGCTTTCTCTTTCTTCTAATGAGCTTTAAAAATAATTAAGTAAACCATTATCAATGTTTCAAGGACATTTGAACACTAACCCTAATCACCCCTCTGACTTCTACAATATTGTTTTTTATTTAACCCATTGGATATTGCATTTGTTATTATTTTATAAACATATCTGAACCTATGTGTCAATCTGTTATGTGACCCTCATTCATGTTTTGCTATCAAAAATGCTTCTCTGTTTATGTTCCTGTTGTCTGAAAGACATTCTTGTATAGTTATTTTGTTAATAGTCTATTGGTAGTGAACTATCTCATCTTTTATTTATTTCAAAATGACATTCTTCCCATAGTTATTATTGAAAAATAGTTTTCTGGGTACACCACTGGAGACAGAAAATAATTCTCTCAAAAGTTTTAAAATAATTCATTTTCCTGGATTGCATTATTACACTTAAAAATCTGCTAGTATTCTAATTGTCATTCCTTTATAGGTTACTGTTCTTCCTCTGGATTTTTATAAACTTTAAAAAAAATTTTAGATTGTATTGTTGTTGTATTACATCCATACATTTTTGCTCCCCTCTGTCCCCTTCCCCACCCACCCACTCACTGACAAAGTCAATCCCACTTGTTGTCCATGTTTATGAAATGATTCTTCCATACTAGGTTCTTGACTAAACTCCCCTTCTTTGCCTCTCCCTCCCCCCCTCCATCCCCATTCACCATGCCCCTGAAAGTCTGTTAACAGTATTCATATATATGGTTCTGTTTTGCTTGCTGTTTCTTTTGTTCATTATTGTCCTGTAATGGGTAGGATCATATGGTATTTATCCTTCACTGACTGGCATATTTCACTAAACATAATACTTTCTAGTTCCATCCATGTTGTTGCAAACAGGAGTTCTTTCTTTCTTTCTGCTCTGTAGTATTTCTTTGTGTAAATGTACCAAAGTTTTTTGATCCAATCATCCACTGATGGGCATTTAGGCAGCTTCCAGCATTTGGCTATTGTATATAGTGCTGCTATGAACATAGGGGTATATAGGTTCTTATGAATTGGTGTTTCAGGATTCTTTGGGTATAGTCCTAGTAGTGGAATTGCTGGATCAAAAGGCAGTTCCTTTTTAATTTTTTAAGGAAACTCCATATTGTTTTCCATAGTGGCTGCACCAGCCTGCAATACACCAACATTGCCCTGGGTTCACTTTTTGCCACATCCTCACCAACATGTGTTGTTTGTTGACTTGGTGATGATCGCCATTCTGACAGGTGTAAGGTGATATATTATTGTGTTTTTTTTTTTTTTTTTTTTTTACCTTTTATTCTTGTATTACATCCATCTCCCTTTTGCTCCCCTCTGTATTGTGCTTTTAATTTGCATCTCAATAATGACTAGCGATGTTGAGCATACTGTCATATGCCTCTGGGCCCTTTGAATGTCTTCCGGAGTGACTTGTCTCTTCAGGACTTTTGCCCAATTTTATTTGGGCTGTCTGTTTCCCTGATGTTGTCACATCAGTTCTTTATATATTTTGGAGATCAAACCCTTCTCTGAGTTATCATTGGCAAATATGTTTTCCCATACAGTTGGTTCACTTTGAATTTTGCTGCTGTTTTGTTTAGCTGAACAGAAACTTTTGAATTTGATATAGTCCAATTTTTGGTTTGTCCTTTCATTTCCTTTGCCCTTGGTGAAGTATTAGTAAATATATTTCTGCATGGGATATCTAAAATTTTACTTCCTATATTTTTCTCCGGGAACTTCATGGTGGCACTGCTTATCTTCAAGTCCTTTATCCATCTTGAGTTTATTTTGGTGTATGGTGTAATTTGGTGGGCTAGTTTAATATTTTTACATATTGCTGTCCAGTTTCCCAAAACCAGTTGTTGAAGAGACTGTTTTTACTCCATTTGATGTTCCTTCCCCCTTTGTCAAATATGAGTTGACCATAGAGTCCTGGGTTAATTTCTGGGCTCTCTATTCTGTTCCATTGATCTATATGTCTATTCTTATACCAGTACCAGATAGTGTTAATGACAGTAGCCTTGTAGTATTGTTTGAATTCCGGTATAGTGATTCCTCCTACCTTGTTCTTCTTCCTCAAGATTGCTGTGGCTATTTGTGGACATTTTTGGCTCCATATACATTTTTAAAGTATTTTTTCTATTTCTGTGAAGTATATCATTGGTATTTTAATTGGGATTGCATTGACTATGTAGATTGCTTTGGGTAGTATGGACATTTGAATGATGATAATTCTTCCCATCCACGAACATGGTATATGCTTCCATTTATTTGTATCTTCCTTATTTTCTTTCTTCATTGTTCTGTAGTTTTCTGAGTACAGGTATTTTACCTCCTTAGTTAAGTTGATTCCTAGGTACTTTATTTTTCTTGTTGCTATGGTAAATGGGATTTATTTTTTCACTTCTATTTCTGTTGTTTCATTATTGGTATACAAAAATGCTTTTGATTTCTGGATATTGACTTTATACCCAGCTATTTTGCTAAATTTGCTTATTAGGTCGAGTAAGTTTTTGGTGGAGCCCATCGGGTTTTGTATGTACACTATCACATCATCTGCAAATAATGACAGTTTGACTTCCTCCTTTCCAATTTGGATACCTTGGATTGCTTTTTCTTCTCTGATGGCTATAGCTAGAACTTCCAAGACAATGTTGAATAGAAGTGGAGAAAGTGGACAGCCTTGTCTCATTCCTGATCTTAGGGGGAAAGCTTTTAGTTTTTGTCCGTTAAGTATGATGTTGGCTTAAGGTTTCTCATAGATGGCCTTTATGATGTTGAGGTATGCTCCCTCTATTCCCATTTTGATGAGGGTTTTTATCATAAATGGTTGCTGCACTTTATCAAATGCTTTTTCAGTATCTATTGATATGATCATATGATTTTTGTCTTGCAATTTGTTGATGTGATGTATTACATTTATTAATTTATGAATATTATACCATCCTTGCATCCCTGAGATGAAACACACTTGATCATGGTGTATCATCTTTGTAATGTACTGCTGAATCTCGTTGGCCAAAATTTTGTTGAGGATCTTAGCATCTATGTTCATCAGAGATATTGTCCTGTAGTTTTCTTTCTTAGTTGTGTCTTGACTTGTGTTGGAATTAGAATAATATTAGCCTCATAGAGAGTTTGAGAGTCTTCCCTCTTCCTGTATTTCTTGGTATAGGTTGAGAAGGATAGCAGCTAGTTCTTCTTTAAATGTTTGGTAAAATTCACCTGTGTAGCCATCCAGTCTGGGGCTTTATTGCTTTAGGAAATTTTGGATTACTTCTTCAATTTAATTAGTTGTTATTGGCTTATCCAGGCTTTCTGCTTCTTCTGGGTTCAGTTTTGGTAGATTATACCTTTCCAAAAATGTGTCCATTTCATCCAGGTTGTCATATTTCCTGTCATAGAGTTGTTTGTAGTACTTTCTTACAATCTTTTGTATTTCTGAGGTATCAGTTGTGATTATTCCTTTTTCAATTTGATTCTGTTTATTTGGGTCCTCTCTCTCTCTTTCTTGATGAGTCTGGATAAAGGCTTGTCAATTTTGTTTATTTTTTCAAAGAACCAGCTTCTGGACTTGTTGATTCATTGAACTGTAGATGGAATCTCTGAGTTATTTAGTTCTGCTCTGATCTAGATATTTCCCTTCCTTTTACTTGCTCTGGGCTTTGTTTGTTGTTACTCCTCTAGTTCTTCCAGCTTTATGGTTAGGTTGTCTTTTAAACTTCTTGTGACCTTTTTAGGTAGGCCCGCATTGCTATAAATTTCCCTCTGAAGACTGCCTTTACTGTATCCCATAGGTTTTAGGCTGTTGTGTGTTCATTGTTATTTGTTTAGAGGGACTTTTTGATTTCATCTTTGATCTCACTGTAAACCCATTAATTACTTAATAGCATGGTATTCAGTCTCTATGAGTTAGAATATTTTTTTTTGTTTGTTTTTTTTCCCTTGAGATTGGTTTTCTAGTATCAAGACATTGTGATTTGAGAAGATGCTTTGTATGATTTCCATTTTCCTGTGTTTGTGGAGGCTTGTCTTGTGACCTACCATGTGGTCTATCTTAGAGAATGATTCGTGTGCATTTGAAAAGAATGAGTATTTTCTTTCTTTGGGGTAAAAGATTCTGTATACATCATTTAGGCCCTTTTCCTCTAGAGTGTTGTTCAATGCCACAACATCTTTGGGAATTATTTTTTGGAAAATCTGTCCATTGTTGATAGTAAGATATTAAAATCCCATACTATTAGTGTGTTGCTATCTATATCTTTCTTAAAGTCCTCCAAAATTTTCCTTATATATTTTGGAGTTCCTATTTTGGGTGTGTATATGTTTATCAGAGTTATTTCTTCTTGATGGATTGTTCTCCTAAGTATTATATCATGTCCTTCTTTGTCCCTTTTTATGGCCTTCATTGAAAAATCTATTTTGTCTGAAATAAGTATTGTTATTCCAGCTTTTCTTTCATATGCATTTGCTTGATAGATATTTTTCCATCCCTTCACTCTCAATCTGTGTCGGTCTTTTGTTCTGTTGTGGGTCTCTTGAAGTCAGCATATATGTGGGTCATGTTTTCTTGTCCATTCGGCTACCCTATGTCTTTTGTTTGGTGCATTTAATCCATTTACATTTAAGGATATTATTGATAGATACTCATTCATTGTCATTTTCTTTCTTTGTGTCTGTATTCCTCTTTGGCTTTCTCTGCTTCTTCATTTTATTTATTTATTTATTTAATTTTAAACAGATCCTTTAGCATTTCTTGCAATGCTGGTTTGATAGAGATATATTCTTTTAGTGTTCTTTGTCTGGGAAACTCCTTATTTCTCCTTCCATCTTGAATGAGAGCCTTGCTGGGTAGAGTATTTTTAGTTGCAGGCATTTGTTTCCCATTACTTGAAATACTTTTGGCCATTCCCTTCTGGCTTGAATTGTTTATGTTGAAAAATCATTTGATAGCCTTATAGGGACCCACTTATATGTTATTTGTTGTTTCTCTTTTGATGCTTTTAAGATTCTCTCTTTGTCTTTGAAATTTTCCATTTTAATAATAATGTCCCGTGGAGTTGGTCTGTTTGGGTTGATGTTCATTGGGACCCTCTGTGCTTCCTGAACTTGATTAATGTTTTCACTCATCATGTTAGGGAAATTTTCTACCATTACTTTTTTGAACAAGTTTTCCATTCCTTGTTTCTCTTCTCTTTCTGGTATGCCTGTGATACGGATGTTGTTACCTTTCATGTTGTCCTGCAGCTCTCTTAAATCCTCTTCAATCTTGTTCAGCTTTTTTTCATTCTTTTGTGCTGTCTTGGCATATTTGTCTATATTGTCCTCCATCTTGCTGATATTATCCCCTGCTTCCTCTAGCCTACTGTTAATTCCTTCTACTGTATTCTTCAATTCAGAAATTGTATTCTTCGTTTCCTCCTGGCTCTTACTGATAGTTTCTATGTCCTTTTTGATGCTGTTGTAACTCTCAGTAAGTTCCTTGTAACTTCCCTGTAGTTGTTTATAGTTTTCTTTGAGCTGGCTGAGCTCATTGAGCTTCTCAATCATCATTCTTTTGAATTCTTTATCTGATATATCATGTGCCTCTGTTTCATTTGGTGTTCTTTCTGGGGATTCTTCCTTTTCTTTTCTTGTTGGACTGATTCTTTTTCCCCATATTGGGTGTCTGCTGTTGCTTGTTTTTTGGTCCCCCCCCCACCTTGGGTTAATCTGGTTTGCTTCCTTGTTTTTTCTTTTATTGAGCACCCTTCTGTTAGGAGATTTGTGGGGTTCAGTGTTGCAGTCTCCGAGATTTTCTCCACTTGTTGCTCTTGGTGTGGCCTTTATTTGGGCTCTCTGGTTGAACTCTGGGTTGGTCTCGTACGTTGATCCTTTCCTTCCAGTTTGCTGATTGTGAGATACACCTTCTATCCTTCCTCATACACTGTTTTTGAGCTACTGCTTAAACAGAACCACCTGTTCTCCTACAGGTCTCTGATGCCTCTGGGCTGTGCTCCCCTGACTCCAGATGCTTACCATTCCAATTCTTTTTTTTTTTTTTTTGAAATACATGTATTTTTTTAAAATTTTATTGTTGTTGTATTACATCCATCCCCTTTTTGCTCCACTCTGTCCCCCTCCCCACCCACCTATTTCCCCCAAAGTCAATCCCACTGTTGTCCATGTCCATGGTTCCTTCATACTAGGTTCATGTCTAAGCTGCTCCCCTTCTTTGCCTCTACCGCCCACCTCCCCCCAACCCCATTCGCCCTGACCACTGAAGGCCTATTCCTTGTATTCATATACTTGGTTCTGTTTTGCCTGTTGTTAGTTTTACTCATTATTGTCCTGTAATGGGTGAGATCATATGATATTTGTACTTCACTGACTGGCTTATTTCACTAAGCATAATACTCTCCAGTTCCATCCATGTTGTTGCAAAGGGTACAAGTTCCTTCTTTCTTTCTGCTATATAGAATTCCATTGTGTAAATGTACCAAAGTTTTTTGATCCAATGATCCACTGATGGGCACTTACGCTGTTTCCAGCACTTGGCTATTGTAATTAGTGCCGCTATGAACATAGGTGTGCATAGGTTCTTATGAATTGGTGTCTCAGGCTTCTTTGGGTATAGTCCAAGTAGTGGAATTGCTGTATCAAAAGGCAGTTCCATTTTTAGTTTTTAAGGAAACCCCATACTGTTTTCCACAGTGGCTGCACCAGCCTACATTCCCACCAACAGTGTATGAGGGTTCCCTTTGCCCCGCATCCCAGCCAACACTTGTTGTTTATTGATTTGCTGATGATTGCCATTCTGACAGGTGTGAGGTGGTATCTTAATGCAGTTTTAATTTGCATCTCTCTGATGACTAGAAATGTTGAGCATTCTTTCATATGCCTCTGGGCCCTTTGTATATCTTCCTCAGTGAGTTGTCTGTTCAGGTCCTTTGCCCATTTTTTAATTGGGCTGTCTGTCTCCCTGGTGTTGAGTCACATTAGTTCTTTATATAGTTTGGAGATCAGATCCTTGTCTGAGGTATCATTGGCAATTATGTTTTCCCATACAGTTGGTTCTCATTGAATTTTGCTGATATTTTCTTTAGCTGAACAGAAACTTTTCAATTTGATATAGTCCCATTTGTTGATTCGTTCTTTGATTTTATTTGCCCTTGGTGAAGAATCAGTAAACATATTTTTGCATAGGATATCTGAAAGTTTACTGCCTCTATTTTTCTCCAGGACCTTTATGTCGGCACTGCTTATGTTTAAATCCTTTATCCATCTTGAGTTCATTTTGCTGTATGGTGTAAGTTGGTGGTCTAGTTTTATCTTTTTACATGTTGCTGTCCAGTTCTCCCAACACCATGTGTTGAAGAGACTGTTTTTACTCCATTGGATGTTCCTTCCCCCTTTGTCAAATATGAGTTGACCATAGAGTCCTGGGTTAATTTCTGGGCTCTCTATTCTGTTCCATTGATCTATATGTCTATTCTTATGCCAGTACCATGCTGTTTTGATGATCGTATTCTTGTAGTATTGTTTAAAGGCAGACATTGTGATTCCTCCTACCGTGTTGTTCTTTCTGAAGATTGTGGTAGCTATTCGTGGGCGTTTTTGGCTCCATATAAATTTTTGAAGTGTTTTTTCTATTTCTGTGAAGTCTGTCATTGGTATTTTAATTGGGATTGCATTGAATATGTAGATTGCTTTGGGTAGTATGGACATTTTAATGATGTTAATTCTTCCCATCCATGAACATGGTATATGCTTCCATTAATTTGTGTCTTTCCTGATTTCTTTCTTCAATGATCTGTAGTTTTCTGAGTACAGGTGTTTTATCTCCTTAGTTAAGTTGATTCCTAGGTACTTTATTTTTCTTGTTGGTATGGTAAATGGCATTTGATTTTTCGCTTCTATTTCTGTTGTTTCATTATTGGTATACAGAAATGCTTTTGATTTCTGGATATTGACTTCATACCCAGGTATTTTGCTAAATTTACTTATTAGGTTGAGTAAATTTTTGTTGGAGCCAATCGTGTTTTGTATGTACACTATCTTATCATCTGCAAATACTGGCAGTTTGACTTCCTCCTTTCCAATTTGGATACCTTTGATTCATTTTTCTTCTCTGATGGCTATAGCTAGAACTTCCAAGACAATGTTGAATAGAAGTGGAGAAAGTGGACAGCCTTGTCTCGTTCCTGATCTTAGGGGGAAAGCTTTCAGTTTTTGTCCATTAACTATGATGTTGTCTTCAGGTTTCATAGATGGCCTTTATGATGTTGAGGTATGCTCCCTCTATTCCCATTTTGCTGAGGGTTTTTATCATAAATGGTTGCTGCACTTTATGAAATGCTTTTTCAGCATCTATTGATATGATCATAAGGTTGTTATCTTTCAATTTGTTGATGTGGTGTATCACATTGATTGATTTACAAATGTTGTACTATCCTTGCATCCCTGGGATGAAGCCCAGTTGATCATGGTGTATGATCTTTGTAATATACTGCTGAATCCGATTGGCCAATATTTTGTTGAGAATTTTAGCATCTATGTTCATTAGAGATATTGGCCTGTAGCTTTCTTTCTTAGTTGTATCTTGCCCTGATTTTGGGATTAGAATAATATTGGCCTCATAGAACGAGTTTGGGAGTCTTCCCTCTTCCTGAATTTTTTGGTAGAGCTTGAGGAGGATAAGAGTTAATTCTTCTTTAAATGTTTGGTAAAATTCACCTGTGTAGCCATCTGGTCCAGGGCTTTTGTGCTTTGGGAGATTTTGGATTACTTCTCGAATTTCACTAGTTGTTATTGGCCTATTCAGGCTTTCTGCTTCTTCTGGGTTCAGTTTTGGTAGATTATACCTTTCCAGAAATGTGTCTATTTCATCCAGGTTGTCATATTTTTGTCATATACTTGTTTGTAGTAATTTCTTACAATCTTTTGTATTTCTGAAGTATCAGTTGTGATTTCCCCTCTTTCGGTTCTGATTCTGTTTATTTGGGTCCTCTCTCTCTTTTTCTTGATGACTCTGGATAAGAGCTTGTCAATTTTGTTTATGTTTTCAAAGAAACAGCTCCTGGTCCTGTCAATTCTTCGAATTGTAGTTTGAATCTCTGAGTTATTTAGTTCTGCTCTGATCTTGATGATTTCCTTCCTTCTACTTGCTCTGGGCTTTGTTTGTTGTTGCTCCTCTAGTTCCTGCAGCTTTGTGGTTAGGTCATGTTTTATAAACTTCTTGTAATCTTTTTTGGAGGGCCTGTATTGCTATAAATTTCCCCCTGAGAACTGCCTTTGCTGTATCCCATAGGTTTAGGGCTGTTGTGTGTTCCTTGTCATTTGTTTCCAGGAACTTTTTTATTTCATTTTTGATCTCATTGTTGACCCCTTCATTGCTTAAAAGCATGTTATTCAGTCTCCATGAGTTAGGAATTTTTGAGTTTTTCCCTTGAATTTGGTTTCTAGTTTCAAGCCTTTGTGATCTGAGAGGATACTTTGTATGATTTCCATTTTCCTGTATTTGTGGAGGCTTGTCTTGTGACATACCATGTGGTCTATCTTGGAGAATGATCCATGTGCATTTGAGAAGAATGTGTATTTTGCTTCTTTGGGGTAAAAGACTCTGTATACATCAGTTAGGTCCATTTCCTCTAGAGTGTTGTTCAATGCCACAACATCTCTGGGAATATTTTGTTTGGAAGATCTGTCCATTGTTGATAGTGGGGTATTAAAATCCCCCACTATTAGTGTGTTGCTGTCTATGTCTTTCTTAAAGTCTTCCAAGACTTTCCTTATATATTTCGGAGCTCCTATGTTGGGTGTGTATATGTTTATCAGAGTTATTTCTTCTTGATGGATTGTTCCCTTAAGTGTTATGAAATGTCCATCTTTGTCCCTTTTTATGTCCTTCATTGTAAAATCTATTTTATCTGAAGTCAGTATTGCTACTCCAGCTTTTTTTTCATTTCCATTTGCTTGATATATAGTTTTCCATCCCTTCACTCTCAATCTGTGTCGATCTTTTGTTCTGAGGTGGGTCTCTTGAAGACAGCATATATGTGGGTCATGTTGTCTTATCCATTCGGCTACCCTATGTCTTTTGATTGGTGCATTTAATCCATTTACATTGAAGGTGATTATTGATTGATACTTATTCATGGCCATTTTCTCCACTTGTGTCTGTATTCCTCTTTGGCTTTCTCTGTTTCTTCATTTTATTTTTTTACTTATTTTTAGAGCAGACCCTTTAGCATTTCTTGCAATGCTGGTTTGGTACAGATGTATTCTTTCAGTCTTTTGTTGTCTGGGAAGCTCCTTATTTCTCCTTCTATCTTGAATGAGAGCCTTGCTGGGTAGAGTATTCTTGGTTGCAGGCCTTTGTTTACCATGACTTGATATACTTTTTGCCATTCCCTTCTGGCTTGGATTGTTTCTGTTGAATAATCATTGGATAGCCTTATTGGAGCCCCTTTGTATGTTATTTGTCTTTTCTCTCTTGATGCTTTTAGGATTCTCTCTTTGTCTTTGAAATTAGCCATTTTAATAATAATGTGCCTTGGTGTTGGTCTGTTTGAATTGATCCTCATTGGGACCCTCTGTGCTTCCTGAACTGGATTCATGTTTTCACTCATCATGTTAGGGAAATTTTCTACCATGACTTTTTTGAACAGGTTTTCCATTCCTTGTTTCCCTTCTCCTCTGGTATCCCTATGAAATGGATGTTGTTACGTTTCATGTTGTCTTGCAGCTCTCTTAACCCCTCTTCAGTCTTGTTCAGCCTTTTTTGATTCTCTTGTACTGTCTCGGAGTATTTGTCTACATTATCCTCCAACTCGCTTATCCAGTCTTCTGCTTCCTCTAGTCTACTGTTGATTCCTTCTACTGTATTCTCCAATTCAGAAATTGTATTCTTTATTTCCTCCTGGCACTTATTGATAGTTTCCATGGCCTTTTTCATGCTATTGTAGTTTTCAGTAAGTTCCTTGTATCTTCCGTTGAGTTCTTTGTAACTTCCGTGGAGTTCTTTGTAATTTCCCTGGAGTTCTTTGTAATTTCCCTGGAGTTGTTTGTAGTTCTCCTGGAGTTGTTTACAGTTTTCTTTGATGTGACTGAGCTCACTGAGCTTCTCTATCATCATTGTTTTGAATTCCTTATCTGATATTACAGGTGCCTCTGTTTCATTTTGTGTTCTTTCTGGGGATTCTTCCTTTCCTTTTGGTGATGGACTGATTTTTTTTTGTTGTTGTTCTTTTTTTCCCCATTTTGGGTGTCTCTTCTTGCTTGCTCTTTATTTATTTATTTATTTATTTTTGGTCTATTCTTGGGTTAAGCTGCTTTGTTTCCTAGCCTTAGTTGAGCACCCTTCTGTGATAGGAGATTTGTCGAGTTCAATGTTGCCGTCTCCCAGATTTTCTCCACTTGCTGTTGTTGGTGTGTCCTTTATTTGGGCTGTCTGGTTGTATTTTGGGCCTGTGGGCTTTTAGCAGAAACAAAAACAAAAACAAACAAACAAAAAAACCCAAAAACAAAATACCAAACCAAACCAAACAGAAAAAAATTTGAAAAGGAAAAAGGAAATAAAAATGATAATAATAATAAGAAGAAAGTGTTTAGATGGCTGTTCACCCTTAATATTTCCTGACTGGTCCATATGGAGCCTGGACCTGACGGCTTTTAGCAGAGGAAAAAGAAAAAAGAAAAAAATGGGAGAAAGTCACAAGGGAAAGAAAAATCAATATTAATAAAGAAAAGGTTTTGGTGTCTGTTCACCCTTTATGGTCTCTGTTTGGTCCAGGTGGAGCCAGGACCAGTGAGTTTTATCAGGGAGAAAAGGAAGGAGAAAGAAAGAAAGAAAGAAAGAAAAATAGGATGGGGGGAGAAAGTCACAAGATAAAGAGAAATCAATATTAATAAAGAAAGGTTTTAGTTGTGTGTTCCCCCTTTATGATTTCTGATTGGTCCAGGTGGAGCCAGAACCTGTGGGCTTTACCAGGAAGAAAAGGAAAAGAAAAATTTAAAAAAAAGAAAAAAAAAAGTAAGGGAGAAAACAATAAATAAAGGGTTTAGAAAGGCTGGGGATGGGAGGAATTCTTAGATTGAGGACTGGAAATGCTTTATATCCACAGAGTGAGTAGACTTTAATTCGAGAGTAGGGGAGGGTCTTGGGTATTTAGATGGATTGAGGTATGAGGGAGATTAAGAATATGTGAGAAGTAACTTTTGCAAAGGATATGTTGGGGCTTAATAGTTCACATTGCTCTCGGTATAATTCAGGTGCTTGAGATTGGCAGCAATCCCTTTCCTGGGGCTGCCTCTTTTTCTTGGTCAGGACTTAACAGTCCATAGTCTATATTCTAGGCGGTCTTGGCGCATAGCAGGGCCTCTGATTGTCACAGTGGGGCTGATTCTGAGTGTCTGCCCCCAGGTAGGCTGGGCCTTCAGCAGCCTGGCTGGATTTTAGGGCTGCCAGTGTTCTGGAGTCTGCAGGGAGCCCCCTCCCACTCCTGGCGGAGGTTCCTGCCCGGGAGGAGCACCCAGCACCCCTGCAGGGCAGCCCATAGCTTTGCTGGTCCCTGTGAGGACTGGCCCCACCCCCGCAGTTCAGGGAGGAGGCCGGGCCTGTCCATCAACACTGTCCGGGGTCCGCCTACACTGTCCTGCCCTTCCGGGGTGGGCACCACTCCTCCAAGCCAAGCAGCTCTCCTCGGGGTCCTTTATGCTACCTCTGTGGTGAGCCCCTCTCAGGCGTGGGCTGTGTGGCCTTTGTCTCCGGCAATGGTGTGTCTGTTACCCCCACTACTTGTTCCTGGCTCACCAGCTCACCGTTTGGAGTTTCCCATGGAGCCTGGGGACCTGTGTGGTTGCGCAGGGCTGGGCCTCCCCCTTTGCAGGGGCTTCTAGCTGCTGTTTCCCAGGTGGCCCAGCGGCACCATTTTCTGCCCTCTAGCTGCTCAGGCCAGTTCACTTCCCGCTCCCCGGCCCGGCTTCCCGCAGGACTCTTGTCCTCCTCCTCTAGCCCAGCACGGAGTCTCCTCTCCCTGTTGCCGGAGTGAGTTTCTCACACAGTCCCTCCCCTGCAAGAGTTCAATTCTGCGTTCCCTACGGCGTTTGCCCTTGCTGCCCACACCTCACTGTCGAGACTTCCAGTTGCCAGGGATCCCAGAACTGGCCCCAGTCAAACGTGCCCCTCTGGGCAGAGCCGCCCCTGCCCAGAGCCGACCTCGGCCGGCTGGCTGGTCGGTCGGGAACGCCTCACCTACTGTCCTGCTGGCCTCCTCTGCCTCTGGGCTGTGCTCCCCTGTGTCCAGATGCCACCTGTTCGAATTCCCAGGGTCCTGACAACGTCCCAAGCTCCCTATCCTGTCCTCCAGCTGCTTTGGTACTCGAGAACATCATCAGCACTGCTCTCTACTCTGTCGCCATCTTTCCTCCTGTTCCAATTCTTAGGGACCTGCAGACATCTTGTGCTCTCTATCCTATCCTCCAACTCTTTTGATACTCAAGAGCACCATCAGTACTGCTCTCTACTCTGTTGCCATCTTTCGGGTTTTTATAAACTTTTTTGACTTTGATGTTCTGCAGATGTACTACAATATTGCAAAATGCATATAATCTTTTTTTCACATTCTGTATGATTATTTTTATGACATTCTGTAGAGGCAAAGCTATAGGGAACATAAGTCAGGGGTACTGAGAGTTCAGGGCAGTGATTGATTGCAAAGGAACACAAGGGAAATTTTGGGGGTAGAAGGATGCTCTAGACCTTGACTGTGAAGCTGGTGACATGACTGTCACCACTTCCAGAACTGCATACTAAGGAGGATGGATTTTACCCCATGTACATTTCACTTTGATAAACCTGTCTTGGAAAAACACGAAGAATGCAAAATGAGCTCTCCTCCTAAAGGTCTGAAAGCTCAGTGTCACACGGCCGTAACGTCTCCTGAAACCTTGCTGTGCTCTCCTGAAAAGCCCAGAGGACAGAATTTTAGAGCAAGCAATCCTTCCTGTTTCTTTATTTCTGGGTTTTAGGTTTGGAGCAGAACCCATACAATCTCTGTAAAAGTCAGGGATAACAAGTCATTGCTGGCTTCCTTCATCCCTCCAACTCCTTACTGGTGCTTTAGTACAATTTTTTCCATAAATAGGTATATTAGGAAACTATTTTTGGCAAGCATTTTTAGGAGGACTTGTTTTCGTTGGGATAGTTCTATTAGCAGAAATGTACATGGTGAAATCAGTCTGTCATTTTGGTGAATAGTTTTAAAGTGAAGAGTTAAAACTTTGACCAACACTATGATATTTGTACACCTTGAAATAAAATGTTAGTTGGGAAACAGTATCACTTGGGAACCCAGATATAATAATTTAATATATTCTTAAATATCTTACTTGGTATCTCAGACCTTGTATCTGTGTATTCAAGTTTTTCTTTAATTATTCTGAAATAATTTTATCCATTATCTTTTTAAATAGTTCTTCTTTATTCTCCATATTATTTTCTTCTTGTATAATTATTTATATTAGGCTTCTCCTTTTATCCTACATGTTTCTAAAACTACTTGGCTCTCTCAGCTCACTAGGAATAACATCATCTTAGTCACTGTCTTTTCAGTTGTTTGTAATCTACTCTAAAACATATCCAGTGAGTTTTTAGCTATTTTTATCATTTTTAATGTTATATTTGTCAATTTGTCAAGTAATATTGCCCATTTTCATAGTATTTTATTCTTTGCTTAGTTGTACATAATCTTTTATATCATTAGACATTTTATATGTAGTTATTTGCAGCTCCTGAAGTTCTTGAAAGTCTAAATCTGTTATTCCTAAAGGAAACAGTGAATCAAGGATTTTAAATCCACTTAAACTGCACTTCAAAAGTAAGGTATACAGACAAAAAGCATCAATTATGGAAGGAATAAGTTCCTTGTCTTAAGAAACTTACAACAAGATAACCTAAATCAACCAAGAGATGACTGGAGAAACTACAACAAAGGGTAAGCATTGAAAATATTTAGCAGTATATCTATGACTAAAAACCATAGGGTGGATTAAAGAGAATAAACACAATAAAATTATATATGTCCTAATAATTATGAATAATAGAACTTAAGTAAAAGAATCAAGAGACCAAAGAAGAAAGTAGAGACAGGAAGCATAACAGCTTTAATGATTGCCTTATCTTTAATATCTGGGAGTCAATATCACTTAAAATAATTGGAAAACAGGGAAGGGCCCCGTAAAAAGCTGTTGTCACAGAGACCAAACTATGAGGTTCAGCTTCTGACCTGGCCATGAAGAAAGCTGCCAAAAAGAAAGAAGCTGCCACAGCATGACAACAGCCCAGAAAGAGACTTGAAGAAAATGGAGCTGCTATAACCACAGGTGGAAGAGGTAAAAATGAAGAGATCAATGGCCAAGAGACCAGAGAAGTAGATTTTCTGACCAAGGAGCTAGAGAACTTAGATATAAAGAATGCTGCTGCTTGAGTAGTCACTGGCACTTCTCTCACCCCAACAGGACTGACAGTCACATTCTCAATTTCTCCCTCACGTTTCATAGTCAAGAGCTGCTCTGTAATACCAAACTGGAATTAAACTCAAGCTGTCATTATGGCTTCATTGGATTAAATGGAATTAGAATGTCCATGTTGCTCTCTGTTATTGGATATTGTTAATTGTCCATTCCTGAGCACATCAACATCTATCATCTGACTCAGGAGATGCTCCCTAGAGTCAAAACACCATCACATTGTGTGACAGGAGTTAACACAGAGTGGGCCATGCTGCAGAGGGAGGCTGAGCAGCAGGCTCACAAGACTGCCATGTGTGAGGAGCTCATGGAGTTCTATGAGCCTCTGGAGGTGATGGATGCTGAAAAGTCAGAGATAAGGCCTCATGGATCCTAAATAGATTGTTTCACTCTTGCTATGCAACACAAAAAAGTAAAATACCTCAGTGGGTGGGGGGCTGGAGGGTGGGGGGTGCTCACTCCATAGCCCTCTTCATTCAGCCCCTCTGGCTTCTTCTGAAAAGCCCACCAATCACCTAGACCTCAATGATTGTGTATGGTTGGAAGAGGATCTAAAGGCTTTTAAGTGCATCTTAGTCCTTGTCTCCCATTCCCAGGATCTTCTGAATGGTATCAGCACCAATATAATTCTCATGCACAAGAAGACAATGATCTATTATGTGGGTGATTATGATGAATATGTGAAGACAGGCTGAGGCCGAAGAAGAATCAGATGAAGAGGTTTCACTGGGAGCAAGATCAGATTGCTCACACAAAGAATTGCATTGCTAGGCTTTGTTATGACAGTATTAAGCTTACCCCAAATATCCAGAGTAAGGAGAATGTAGAAAATGATGGCATCAGGACTAATAGAGATGGTGTGAGGATAAGATATTGTCATTTTACATCCAACCATGTGGTAAGAGTTCTCCAGATAGCATTATGGTGCAGAATGACATCTTCAAGTATACAAAAAAATATTGGCCTTGCATCTACAACATTCTAGAATTTAATATTAATCTTGGCATAAAAGTGACTCTGATAGGGCCCAGTGGAGCAGGGAAGTCATCTCTGCTGAAGCTGCTAATTTGAGAGTTACTCCCCACAGATAGGATGATACAAAAATACTCTCATGTCATGTTAATACCCCCAGCACTTAAAAGAGCCCCTTGACTTAGACCTCTCACTTTTGGGATACACAATTAAGTGCTATCCATACATTAAGGAGAAAGAAGACATGATAAAGATCATTGGGCAATTTGAGCACACTAAGAAACAGCAGATGAGCCTAATATGGATCATGTCTGATATACAGAAGTGCTAAGTGTGTCTGGTCTGGCTGGCTGAGTAGAATCCCACATGCTGTCAATGGACAAGCCCATCAATCACCTGGATATTGAGACCATCGACATCCTAACAGGTGCTATCAATGAGTTTGAAGGTGGTATGTTGCTGACCAGCCATGATTTCAGACTCAGTCAGCAGGTAGCATAAGCAATCTGGGCCTGCAAGAAACAGACAATCAATAAGTGTCCTGGAGACATGCCGCTTTTAAGGGAATGCTTCAAGTCCAAGCTGGTGGGCCAGGACCCTCCACTCACCAGGAGGATCCACAATGAGTGAGCTGCTGCCCTGTCCAAGCAGAGTAGAATCCCCAGGGAAACATTTCTGTATTGCTGAAATACAGCTCCCTAGCCCTTCCCCTGTTCCCCACCTACCATAGCTAAACTCGGTGATCCTAACTGGAGCTGAAGAGTACCTGTCTTTCCAATTATTTTTATCTACATCTGGAATTTAGGTGGATGTTTCTATCAGCCCAGCCCTTTGCTTGTTCCTAACCTTGAGTGATGCAGCCAGAGGTACCTGAGTTTTTCTAGAAGGGCCCACAAGGTAGAAGGGCCCACACCCTTGTTGGCCCATGAAGGAGCTTAAGATCCTGATTTTCTGGGTTTTGATGATTTTGTATGAATACCTCTCAGCTCACCACCTCCATTCCTTTCTGCTTCTCATTTTGAGCTCTGGATCAGGGCTCAATCTGAAGTGGGTCTCTTGTAGACAGCATGCATATGGATCGTTTTTTCTTCCTATCCATTCAGCTACCCTATGTAAAAAAAGAATTTTAGTATTATTTAGAAGATATTTCAGAACTCTAATCAAGTCCTTATTCTTTCCTTCTTTTCTTATTTTTCCAAATATTTATTGAATATAAATTATGTATCAGACACTATTTAGCCTTTTGAAAATCAGCAGTGAATAAAACAGATGGAAATCATGATTTTCATGACTCTGCATTCCAGTAAAGAGAGACTTCCAATGAAGATGTAAACAGATAGGTTATATTCAAATAATATAATGTGTGTGTGTATCATGTGTCTGACCAAGGAGACATTCTTCACCAAGATATTCTTCACCAAGGAGAAGAATATAGCAGAAAAGTAAAACAAGAGAATGTAGAGGACATTGCAATTTTAGATAGGGTGGCAAGAGAAGGCCTGGCAAAGATAACATTCAAGCAAAGATCCAAAGGAAGTGAAAAACAGAATCAGTCACACAGATGGCAGGGAAGAGTCTTTGATAGGCTGAAGAACCAGTAGATGAAACATCTCTAGGATAGGTGTATGTCTGGCAAATATGAAGACCTATAAGAAGGTTAGCTTGGCTGAAACTGATGGAAGGTACAGAAGGAGACAGCCTTGTAGGCTGTTAAAACATTGACTTTGACTTTGAGTGAGACATTAGAGGGCTTTTGTGGGAGGAATGAATCAATCTGCCAATAAGAAGTGGGAAAGAGGAAGGAGAAAAAATCTAATTGGTAAAGAGAAAGGGTATAGTTCAGTTCTTATATAGTTAAAGGTGAAGTTTGTATTTTTTCTTTTTATTTAATTAATAAAGTAGTACCTTTAAAACACATAGGAGGGGATATTTATAAAATGATCATTCTATAATGAATTAAGTTTACAAATGTTGGAAATGAAATGTAACTTTTCAGAATAATTGTTAAACTTCAGTATGCATCATAATCACCTAGGAGTGTTAAAACAAAATTTTAGGCCTCACCCCCAGCATATTTTATTCAGTTCTGCTGAGGTGAGACCTGTCAATTTGCACTCCTAACAAGTTCCCAGGTGATGCCTGTGCTGCTAGTCCAGGGCCTGAATTTTGAAATTCACATGATACATATAAACATTGTAGAGATGACCTGAGAATCATAGGTATTTTTAGTAATTCTGTTGAGGAAATTACTTTGTGTTTTGACAGCCAGTATTTAGAACTTCCAAACTCTTATTCTCTCTTGATTGGCATTTGAAAATAAAAGAATTGAGTCTTTTCTGTATTTATTCATCTATCACAAATTAATTAAAAAGTGGATAAGAAGGGTAAAAGTTCACTTCTTATAAAAATCTGCTTAATATTTTTAAATTGTCTAAAAGTGGTCCTGGCTGGTGTGGCTCAGTGGATTGAGTGCTGGCCTGACAACCGAGGGATAGCTGGTTCCATTCCTGGTCAGGGTGTGGCCTGGGTTGCAGGCTGGATCCCCAGTTGAGGGCACAGGAGAGGAAACAACACATTGATGTTTCCTTCCCTGTCTTTCTCCCTTTATTCCCCTCTCTCTAGAAATAAGTAAATAAAATATTTTAAAAACTTTTTCTGAAAGTGATAATGAATTTTCTGAGGAGGTCAAAATATTTTCATTTTAATTACACTGTTTCTATTCTGAAAGGGAGACACATGATACAAGCTTATTTCAAATATTACCTAGACAGTGATTTATTTTTTGCTAGGTACTATATTATTTTAGAATAAAAATTGTAAGAAACTAAATAAACTTTTCCAAGGGGCATTTGTTGTGATTTTGGAAACAAGGTTCCTGGAAACAGTTACTGAAATGCTAAACTATTACTGGAATGCTAAATTTGTTGAATGGGATTGATGTCCAAAGTCTTCATAAATATTATTTATTATCAGCAAAGTAAATAAGAAAAGCATTTGGTGTTGCATATTTTAAAAAAAATATTTATTATTGTCCAGGTATAACCACAGAACCAGCTCAAAATGGTCCAGTCCTATTTAATGAGATGCTGAGTTGCTTTTTAGAGACAACAGACCAAAACCACAAGTCATGCAGCTGAAGCATATGCAGAGGAGATCACTAACCTACACTTGCACCCAGGTCCAAAGTCTCACCTTTTCCCTCACCCATGCCATAGAACCAAAGGACCGGGACATAATGAAACTTGCATATCAAAACCCTGTCAAAAGTGGAGGGTCCATTGTCCAAGAAGATCTGGGGTAGATGCCCCTTACAATAAATGGCCAACCTTCAAGTTCCTCCAATTAAAATTTGCCCCTCCAGTGCATCTGAATATCTGTTGCCCTATTCCCTTAAAACCTCCCTGAACCCTGGACTGGGGAGTTCAGGATTTTGAACATTAACTCTCCATTCTTCTGGGCATTGCCACTTATAATAAAATAAGTAGGTACTGGAGGTATCAGGGGTAATACATCATAAAGTATGATTACCTAACCACTATGATATACACCTGAAACTAATACAATGTAATGTTGAATGTAAACTATGATTTAAAAAATAAAACATAAAGAAAGCATAAAAATAGCCAACTTTCAAATAATGACAGTTTTCTCACCTCCTTTTTAATTTGGATGCACATTATTTCTTCTTCTTGTCTGATCACTGTAGCTAGAAATTCAATACTATGTTGAATTAGAGTGGTGAAATCAAGTACTTTCATCTTATTTCTGATCTTAAGGGAAACACTTTCAGTTTATGTCCATTGAGTATGATGTTGGCAGTAGGTTTTTGTTTATGGCCTTTACTGCCACTTTGCTAAATTTCTTTTTTTTTTTTATCATAACTAGGTGCTGGATATCATCAAATGCTTTTTCAGCATCTATTGATATGATCAGATGATTTTTGTCATTCATTTTGTTTATGTGATAATTATGTTTATTGATTTGCAACTATTGTGCCATCCTTGTATCCCTGTAATAAATCTTACTTGATCATGGTGTATGATCTTACTAATGTATCGATGGATCCAATTTGACAATATTTTGTTGAAGAATTTGGCATTTATGTTCATCGGAGATATTGGCTGGTCATTTTCTTTCTTGTTGTGTCTTTATCTAGTTTTGTAATTAGGATAATACTGGCCTTGTAAAAAGAGTTTAGGAGTATTCCCTCTTCTTGATCTTTTTGGAATAGTTTGGGAAGGAGAGGTGTTAGTTCTCTTTGAATGTTTGGTAAAATTTGACATAATGGTATACATAGAAAACCCTATGGACTCCACCAAAAAACTATTCTACATAATAAGTGAATTCGGCAAAGTAGTGGAATACAAATTGATGGCATTTTGTACAACAACAATGAGCTATCAGGAAGAAAAACAAAGAAAAATTTTCATTTAACAAAGCAACTAAAAATGGAGTATGTAGGAATAAATTTAACTAAGGTGTTTAAAGTTCTGTACTCAGAAAACTATAGAACACTAATGAAAGAAATTGAGGGAAATACAAATAAAAAGAAACATATACCGTGTTCATGTACTGGAATAATTAAAATAATTAAAATCTCCATACTACCCAAAGCAATCTATAATTCAACGTAATTCCTATTAAAATTCCAATGGCATATTTCACCGATCCAGAACAAAGACTCCAAAAATTTATAAGTAACCAAGAGATACCCTGAATAGCCACACAAATATTGAGAAAGAAGAACAAAGTTGGAGGGATCACAACACTGGATGTCAAACTATACTACAGGGCCACTGTATTAAAAAACAACCTAACACTGGCATAAGAACAGGCACATAGTTCAATGGAACAGAATAGAGAGCCCAGAAATAAACCCATGCCCTCCATGGTCAATTCATATTTGACAAAGAGCTCATGAGAATATAGGAGAGTAAAAATAGCCTCTTCAATAAATAGTGTTGGGAGAACTGGACAGGGACATGCAAAAAAAAAAAGAAAAGAAAAGAAAAGAAAAAAAAGAAAAAGAAAAAAGAAAAAAAAAAAAAGAGGAAAATAGACCACCAACTTATACAACAGATAAATTCAAAACAGATAATTTCTTAAATATGTGCTGATACCATAAAAACCCTAGTTGAAAATAGGCAGTTAAATTTCAGATATCTCATGTAGCAATATTTCTGCTGACACATCTCTTAGGGAAAGGGAAATAAAGGAAAAAATAAAGCAGGACTACATCAAATTTAAAAAGCTTCTGGACAGCTAAAGAAACAATCATTAAAATGAAAAGGAAACTAACCATACAGGACACAAAGGTGTAGGGATCTGCTATGGAGGTGGAGGTGGGTTGAGTGAAGGGGGATGAAGGAAATATAATTGGAACAACGATAAAACGTAAAAAAGTTATTATCGTTCTAATAACATCCCAAGAAAATTTGGAAAACACAAAACTATGAGAAAGCTGATGAAGATTTACTCAGAGAACCAAGATGGTGGAGGAGTAAGTGGAGCTACTCCAATCTCCTCCCAACACCAAACTGGAATTACAACTTAATTGGGGAGAAACCATCTGAACTAACCAAGAGAACACCAACTGGAGAGAAGCCTTATTATCACAGACAAAACAGAAGAGGCCGATTCATCACAACGTGACTAGTAGGAATTGCAGAGACTTGAGAGGGCTAGCTGGGCTCCTATGGATAGCAGGTGAAGGGACAGATAAACATCTCGGCAGCTGGGGGTTCCATCTGAGAAGGGTGGGATCTAAACCCCCAACTGGGTTTCCCAGCTTACAGCAACAAAGCTGAGAGTAAAACAGCATTCAGCTGTGAAAAGCGAAAAGCCAGCAGGTTTAGCCAGCTTGATAGGGAGATTGATTTTATTACAGGGACCACCCACAAAAATACAGTGGCACTCACCTACCATGGGCTCCAGCAGAGAAAGGGCAGAGTGGACTAGAGATGCTTGAGGAAAGTTTGGAGCAGTGGCTTTAGGGGGAGAGTTGAGGAAGCAGCCCATGAGTCCAGTGTACACCCATCCCCCATACAGCCCACAGACCACTCTTCTCCAAAGTTTGGTAGCCTGAGGGGAAGCCGCAGCCCCACCTAAAGAAATTAATTTGCCCCACCCAGCAGTGCCTAAACCTGACCTCAGGTCACATGTTGATTGGATTAACGCATGAATTCATCTGCCCCTCCCAGGGGCACCATCTAACCACTGATCATGGCTGATTGGATTAACAACTAAAGGAGACAGATAAAGACAGTGGATCTCTGGTAATCTCCCAACTGGCTGACTAGGCCCAGTCTAGGACACAAGCTGATGTCACCAAGTGTGGAGACAGGAAGTAAAAAAAAAAAGTGCACCTCTACATCACAGAAGGTCACACCACTAAGACATTAAGTCAAAGCAGACCAATCCAAGAAGCAGAAACAAATAAGAGTCACCTAAAATGGGGAGACAAAGACATAAAGCCTCAGCAAGTGGAAAGGAGGAATCCCTAGGAAGAGTGCAAAATGAAATAGAGGCAAGCACACTATCAGGTATGGAATTTAAAATAATGATGATAGAGAAGCTCAATGAGCTCAGCGAGTTCAAAGAAAACTACAACTACAGGGGAACTATGAAGAACTCCCGGGAAGCTACAAGGAACTTACTGAGAACTACACCAGCATTAAAAAATGGCATAGAAACCAATAAAAGCCAGGAGGAAATGAAGAATGCAATTTCTGAATTGAAGAACACAGTAGAAGGAATCAAAAGCAGACTAGAGAAGGCAGAGCTATAGGTCAATGTAGAAAGAAATTCCCAGGCAGGGCAACAAAATGAAAAAAGACTGAAAAAGAATAAAGAGGTTTTAAGAGAGCTGAAGGACAACATGGAACATAATAACACCCATATTATAGGGATATCAGAAGAAGAAGAGGAGCAAGGGATAGAAAACCTGTTTGAAAAAGTAATGACAAAAAACGTCCCTAACTTGAGGAGAGAAAATGTCATGCAAGCTAAGGAAGCATAGACGGTCCCAATGAAGATGAACCCAAATAGGCCCACTCCAAGACACAGCATAATTAAAATGGCAAATGTCACTGTTCTTCAAACCCAAATGTTGCTGGTTCAATTCCCAGCTAGGGCACATAACCAGATTGCAAGCCAAGTCTCCAGCCATGTCTGTAGCTGGAGGAAGATGAAAAGCAACTATACATTGATGTCTCCCTCTCCCTCTCTGCCTTTCTCCCTTCCCCTTTCTCTAAAAATAATAGGGTGGGTGGGGAAGAGGACAGAGGGGAGCGAAAAGGGGATGGATGTAATACAACAACAATTAAATTAAAAAATCAATAACTTTAAAATAAATAAAAATAATAAATAAAATATTTAAAATGGCAAATTTCAAAGTCAAAAAGAGAATTCTAAATGCTGCAAGAGAGAAACAGCTAATAAAATATAAGGGGGTTCCAATAAGGTTATCAGCTGATTTCTCAAAGGAAACATAACAATCCAGAAGGGAATGGCAAAAAAATATTTCAAGCAATGAAAAACAAAGGACTGCAACTAAGAATACTCTACCCAGCAAGGCTCTCATTCAAAATGGTAGGTGAAATAAGGAGTTTCCCAGACAAAAAGAAGTCTAAAATAATACATCTCCACCAAACCAGCATTGCAAGATATGCTAAAAGGTCTGCTTTAAGAAGATGAAGAAACAAGAGAGACAGACAGGAACACAGGTACAAAGGGAAAAATAGATAATGAATAAGTACCTATCAATAATAACCTTAAAGGTAATTGGATTAAATGCAACAATCAAAAGACTTAGGGTAGCTGAATGGATAAGAACCAACTTTAACTTATGAATGCTTTAAAAGGATCTGTTATAAATAGATGTTACTAAATAAGGTATAATGTTTTATATTGTATCTGCATTACTGCAGTTTAAGTTTTCTTAGATTGGAATTATTTCACAATATGGGAAAATCATGTTACTGGCAATAACTCAGAAAAATCTAATGCAGTTAAGGAAGAAGGAAAAAGTAAGAAAATGTGGATGTTTATTACATAGAAGACATGCTATCTTTCTTATTCACTGTTACAAAATATGGGCTTATTTGTGGATGTGTAATATATAGATTTTGTTAGCAATTTATTATAAATAGCAACCAAATGGTTGGTGAACTCAATCAATCTTTAGGTTAGAAAAGATACTGAGAATGAAGACCAATTTGGATGAAAGTTGCAAACTACTAAACTATATGATTTGTGTACATAGGCAATATATATTCTCATATTAGCATGTAAATTAGATGATATTCCTTTCAAGTTGATAGTGAAAATAAATATTTCCAGTTATGAAAGCCTCCAAACTGGAGATGCTTAAGAAAATAAATGAATGTTCTAGTAAACTTTATTACTGAAATGTGAACATACCTAATCTCTACCTCAACAGACTCTTAACTAGTTCAGGGGTTAGTTTAGGACCACATAGAAAGTCAACCACAAGTTCAAAAAATAGATAGAATACTATTCTACAAAATTAGTTAAATCCTAAGGATTTTTATTTTTTACCTCAACTTAGTAGACTTAATAATTTTTCCTCTGGGGACCAGCTAAGCACTGCAAATGCCATTATTTATGAAGGCTTCAACTTCTAAAACACATGTAGAGCAAAACCAGAGGATATTTAAAAGAAGGAAGACCTGTGTACAGCCAAAACATATCAATATACTATTTAAGATGGAAAATTCCAAAAAGAATAATTTGTAGTTCCAGTAGATTAAAATAAAGTTGAGTTGTATGATTGGAGTGGGGAGGATCTGCCATTGGATTTGATTTTAAACCAAATTCATATTTTACTATCAGTTTGGCACTGTCTCTAGGCCATCGTTCACAAAAATGAGTTCTGCAATACAACATTTCTGTGATATATTTCACAAAAATAACATTCCAGAGTAAAATAATTATTAAAGAAGAAAAATCCTGCTTAATTGCTATAATATGTCTAAAATACTATCATTTAACATGTAATAATTATATAAGCTATTGGAATATTCTAAATTTTTTATATTAAGTCTTCAAAATCCAGTCTGTACTTTAAATATGTGTAAAACTCAAGACCCAGAAGATGACGAGGGGGCTCAGTGGAACTGTACTGCCTGTACTTTCTTGAACCATCTGGCCTTAATCCGCTGAGAACAGTGTGAGATGCCAAGGCATTTCTGAGCCAGAGACCCGATGTCTCTCCAGAACCATGTCCGAAGTTCAAGAAACTGGTGTGTCATCAGGGGAAAGGTTTCTCTGCTACATCGGACTTCGTCAAGCGACAGGGGTGACAAGGTGGTGGTGCGCTAATGTTGAACATCCGCCCACGGAGCTCACAATACCTCAGTCTAAAGCCATGGGCAGTTGCAGTCCAGCATGTGAAAGGTAGTCTGCTGAAAGACTTGGTTGCCGCGCCTGACCACGTCCAGTGTTACCGTAGCCCATGGCGGATAATTCTCCATACGTCGTGCCTAGGTGTTCCCAGTACCTTTTTCCCTCATGTCTCTACTGAATTTTGACAGGAGGAAGGAATAAAATGATGGCTTTTTTTTTCTAAAGCTTTCAGTGAAACACTACAAACATGAAGAAAAGGAACAAGGGTTAACTATTTAAAAACTGTCGGTGCCAATGGATAGGGGAAGAACTTCACACATCTGTGGTACTCTTGGCCTTGTCTTTGTCTTCCCTGAAAACGTCTCCATTCTGAAACCGGCGTGTAGGGTCTGAAGAGGAGCGGGAAGCAGCGTGCGCTGTCTGTGCCAACACGCAGTGAAGTACCAGAGCTTTTCCTACTGTACAGATCTCTCGAGTCTGCTTTGCGCGCTTCCTTTCCTCCTTTATTATTTTCCGATATTTCTATATGTATAGTGTAATAGTCTTGTGTTAACTAATTTTCTTTCTTCCTTTTAGTGATTAAGCACGATCCTGTCCCATTTTAAGCCTTACCCAAAAGAAGCAATGCCATAAAATAAAAAAGCATTAATGAAATGAAACTATGCACAAAATAACTTTCCTCTACTTAGTCTGTACTTTGCCCTTGTGAGTGCCGATATTCCGTGAAGACATGCAGGTGCTGCCCCGTGAATTGAAGGAAATGTTATAGGACTTCGGATTGTAGGTCACACCCGATAGCAGAGGGTGGCATCACAGTGTTTTTATCTTCCACAGGGAGGCTTAAAACAAAAGCTGTTTAACCCACAGACAGAGCAGCAGGGTTAAACTTGTTTCATCTGCCTGGTGTCCCGCAGAACTTTCACAAAAGATCACTGTTGAGGAAGCACAGTTTCAAAACCAGCAACAGCAGCAGTACCTGCAGCACCCCCTTTTTTTGAGAGAGAGAAGTTTTAAATGTTTTACTGTTGGGGCAATTCATTTGTACACCTGACTTGGTGGCAGGATTGTGAGTATTTATACAACAAGGATAGTCATATTTAGGACAACTGAAGAAAAGCTGGAAAAAAAGAAAAACAAGCAAACTTGAACACTGAAGCAACCTCAAGCATCTCTTTATTTTGATGATATATTTTTATAAGGAAAATAAATATTCAGATGATCAGGAATGTATATAACTAAATAAAATCAAGAAAAAATAACAGTATGCATTTAAAAAGACAATTATGAAATTATATTATCAGTGCTTAGAATGGGGCTAACAGAAGTGCTGAAATGTAGCAAAAGATAGGACATAATGTGGATTGTCACCCACTATAAATGTTTGCAAATGGATATTTTTTAAATAAACAGAATTAGATTATTACAGGTAATCTATATAAATGCCAAAGCTTCGACTTACGGGCTTTGCATTATGTATATGGGAATAAATATGACAATCCTAGTTAATTAGTAGACCTGAAGCCCTTACATTTGGTGCATTTTGCTTTAAAAATAGGCCTTGTTTTTCAGCTTCATCTGCAGTTCTATGTGAAGATTGATAAATCAGTTTTTACTTGTTTTATTAATAAAACGTAATTTGGATATCTTGAGTTGATGGTGTGATTTAGCTGAGTAAACTATCTTTGTAACAGATAAGTTATTTATAAAAATTTAAAAAATTATATTCTAAAAAAAATAAAAATAAATATAAATAAATAAATATGTGTAAAAATTTGTATGGGTGTAAAACATAATTTTGCATGTGTTTGGTAATATTGCAATTCATATTACTTAAAGAGTAATTCTTTAAACAAATGAATTAATGTAGGCATTTTGAAATAATGAAAAGAAAATTTTGCATTAATATGATTTGTGAAGCTGACAGAAGGTAGTGATTAAAAGGTGAGTTGTCTGGATGTGAAAGGAAAAAAAGTATACATTGGTGGTTACAGAATAGACAGGGGGATGTTACCAAGAATAAAGGAAATGGAGAAGCCAAATAGCTTATATGCATGACACATGGACATGAGCAAAGGGGGAAATTGCTGGAGGAAATGGGGTATTGGGTGAAGGGGAACAAAGGGGGGATTTGGGACAACTGTAACAGCAAAATATATAAAATATATTTAAGAAAATAAAATATTAACTCACTTAAAAATATGTCCACTCTTTCTCCATTGCAATTCCCTGTGTTTACTGTTTGGCTTTGTTAGTGCTGGGTGGCCTAACTTTTTGGTCAATAATAAAAGGACATTCCTTTAGTTTCCTTGCTTTACAGATTTTCAGTGAACCAGTAAGGTTTCACATGTTAATTTGGTATTCAGAAAATATACAAGCAAGAGGCTAACAAAACCAATGTGGAAAAGAGGGGAGATAATTTTAAAATGTAGTCTTAGCTGAACAGAAACTTTTCAATTTGATATAGTCACATTTGTTGATTCATTCTTTGATTTCCTTTGCCCTTGATGAAGTATCAGTAAAAATATTTCTGCGTAGGATATCCAAAAGTTTACTGCCTATATTTATGCCATTATGGTGGCACTGCTTATGTTTAAATCCTTTATCCATCTTGAGTTTATTTTGGTGTATGGTGTAAGTTGGTGGTCTAGTTTTATCTTTTTGCATGTTGCTGTCCAGTTCTCCCAACATCATTTTGGTGAAGAGACTGTTTTTACTTCATTTCATGTTCCTTCCCCCTTTGTCCAATATTAGTTGATCATAGAGTCCTGGGTTAATTTCTGGGCTCTCTATTCTGTTCCATTGATCTATATGTGTATTCCTATGCCAGTACCAAGCTGTTTTGATGACAGTAGCCTTGTAGTATTGTTTGAAGTCCGGTATTGTGATTCCTCCTACCTTGTTATTCTTTCTCAAGATTGCTGTGGCTCTTTGTGGGCATTTTTGACTCCATCTAAATTTTTGAAGTATTTTTTCTATTTCTGTGAAGTCTGTCATTGGTATTTTAATTGGGATTGCATTGAATATATAGATTGCTTTGGGTAGTATGGACATTTTAAAGATGTTGATTCTTCCCATCCATGAACATGGTATATGCTTCCATTTATTTGTGTCTTCCTTGATTTCTTTCTTCATTGTTCTGTAGTTTTCTGAGTACAGGTCTTTTACCTCCTTAGTTAAGTTGATTCCTAGGTACTTTATTTTTCTTGTTGCTATGGTAAATGGGATTTGTTTTTTCACTTCTATTTCTGTTGTTTCATTATTGG
>PVIW01009394.1:0-52179 GCA_004026585.1 Noctilio leporinus
TTTTTTGTCTGGGAAGCTCCTTATTTCTCCTTCTATCTTGAATGAGAGCCTTGCTGGGTAGAGTATTCTTGGTTGCAGGCCTTTGTTGACCATGACTTGAAATACTTTTTGCCATTCCCTTCTGGCTTGAATTGTTTCTGTTGAATAATCATTTGATAGCCTTATTGGAGCCCCTTTGTATGTTATTTGTCTTTTCTCTTTTGATGCTTTTAGGATTCTCTCTTTGTCTTTGAAATTCGCCATTTTAATAATAATGTGCCTTGGTGTTGGTCTGTTTGGGTTGATCCTCACTGGGACCTGCTGTGCTCCCTGAACTGGATTCATGTTTTCACTCATCATGTTAGGGAAATTTTCTATCATGACTTTTTTGAACAGGTTTTCCATGCCTTGTTTCTCTTCTCCTTCTGGTATCCCTATTATATGGATCTTGTTATGTTTCATGTTGTCCTGCAGCTCTCTTAACCCCTCTTCAGTCTTGTTCAGCCTTTTTTGATTCTCTTGTACTGTCTTGGAGTATTTGTCTACATTATCCTCCAACTTGCTGATCCGGTCTTCTGCTTCCTCTAGCCTACTGTTGATTCCTTCTACTGTATTCTTCGATTCAGAAATTGTATTCTTCATTTCCTCCTGGCACCTATTGAAAGTTTCCATGTCCTTTTTCATGCTATTGTAGTTCTCAGTAAGTTCCTTGTAACTTCCCTGGAGTTCTTTGTAATTTCCCTGGTGTTCTTTGTAATTTCCCTGGAGTTCTTTGTAGTTCTTCTGGAGTTGTTTACAGTTTTCTTTGATGTGGCTGAGCTCACTGAGCTTCTCTATCATCATTCTTTTCAATTCCTTATCTGATATTCCAGGTGCCTCTGTTTCATTTTGTGTTCTTTCTGGGGATTCTTCCTTTCCTTTTGGTGATGGACTGATTCTTTTTTCCCTTATTTTGGGTGTCTGTTCTTGCTTGCTCTTTATTTATTTATTTATTTTTGTTTTTCCCTTGGGTTAACCTGCTTTGCTTCCTTGCCTTAGTTGAGCACCCTTCTGTGATAGGAGATTTGTGGAGTTCAATGTTGCCATCTCCCAGATTTTCTCCACTTGCTGTTCTTGGTGTGTCCTTTATTTGGGCTGTCTGGTTGTATTCTGGGCCTGTGGGCTTTTAGCAGAAACAAAAACAAAAACAAACAAACAAACAAACAAAAAACCCCAAAACAAAAAACCAAACCAAACCAAACAAACAAACAAAAAAAAATGCAAAAGGAAAAAAGAAATAAAAATGATAATAATAATAAGAAGAAAGGGTTTAGGCGTCTGTTCACCCTTTATGGGCTCTGTTTGGTCCAGGTGGAGCCAGGACCAGTGGGTTTTATCAGGGAGAAAGGAAAGGAGAAAGAAAGAAAGAAGGAAGGAAAGAAAGAATGAAAGAAAGAAAGAAAGAAAGAAAGAAAGAAAGAAAGAAAGAAAGAAAGAAAGAAAGAAAGAAAGAAAGAAAGAAAGAAAGAAAGAAAAAAGTGGGAGAAAGTCACAAGACAAAGAGAAATCAATATTAATAAAGAAAGATTTTAGGTGTCTGTTTTCCCTTTATGATTTCTGATTGGTCCAGGTGGAGCCAGAACCTGTGAGCTTTACCAGGAAGAAAAGGAAAATGAAAAATTAAAAAAAAAAAAAAAAAAAAGAAAGAGGAAGGAAGAAAAGAATAAAAGGTTTAGGTGGCTGGGGAAGGGAGGAATACTTAGATTCTTAGATTGAGGACTGGGAATGCGTTATAGCCACAGAGTGAGTAGACTTTAGTTCGAGAGTAGGGGGAGGGTCTTGGGTATTTAGGTGGATTGAGGTATGGGGGAGGGATTAAGGATATGTGAGAAGTAACTTTTGCAAAGGATATGTTGTGGATTAATAGTTTATATTGCTCTCGGTATAACTCAGGTGCTTGAGATTAGCAGCAATCCCTTTCCTGATGCTGCCTCTTTTTCTTGGTCAGGACTTTACAGTCTATAGTCTATATTCTAGCTGGTCTTGGCGTGTGGCAGGGCCTCTAACTGTCACATCCAGGGCTGTTTCTGAGTGTCCGCCCCCAGGTAGGCTGGGCCTTCAGCAGCCTGGCTGGGTTTTAGGGCTGCTGGTGTTCTGGAGCCCGCAGGGAGCCCCCTCCCACTCCTGGCAGAGGTTCCTGCCCAGGACTAGCACCCAGCACCCCTGCAGGGCAGCCTGCAACTTTGCCGGTCCCTGTGACGACTGGCCCCACCCCCGCAGTTCCGGGAGGAGGCCGCCCCTGTCCGTCAACACTGTCCGGGGTCCGCCTACACTGTCCCGTCCTTCCGGGGCGGGCACCACTCCTCCAAGCCAACCAGCTCTCCGCAGAGTCCTTTATGTGGCCTGTGTGATGAGCCTCTCCCAGGCGTGGGCGGTGTGGCCTTTATCTCCGGCAATGGCAAGTCAGTTGCCCCCGCTACTAGTTCCTGGCTTGCGGGCTCACCGTTTGGAGTTTCTCTGGAGCCTGGGGGCCTGTGTGGTTGCGCAGGGCTGGACCTCCCCCCTCACAGGGGCTTCTAGGTGCTGTTTCCGCGGTGGCCCAGCAGCACTGTTTTCGGCCCTCTCGCAGCCCCTGTTGGCGCACTTCCCCGCTCCCCCGCTCTGGCTTCCCGCAGGACTCTTCTCCTCCGCCTCTAGCCCCACGAGGAGCGTCCTCTCCCTGTTGCCGGAGTGAGTCTCTCACATAGTCCCTCCCCTGTAAGAGTTCAATTCCGCATTCCCTAAGGGGTTTGTCCTCTCTGCTGGCACTTCACTGTTGAGACTTCCAGTCGCCAGGGAGCCCGGAGCTGGCCTCAGTCAAAGGTGCCCCCTTGGGCAGAGCCACCCCTGCCCAGAGCTGACCTCGGCCCGCTGGCTGGTCGGCCAGGAACGCCTCACCTACTGTCCTGCTGGCCTCCTCTGCCTCTGGGCTGTGCTCCCCTGTGTCCAGATGCTGCCCATTCCAATTCCTAGGGTCCTGAAGACGTCTCACGCTCCCTATCTTGTCCTCTAGCTGCTTTGGTACTCGAGAACACCATCAGCACTGCTCTCTACTCTGTCGCCATCTTCTCTCTCAATCTAGGTTCATTTTTTTGCATATATCTGTCCAATTTTCCCAACACCATTTATTGAAAAGACAATATTTGTGATATTGTATGCTTCTGCCTCCTTTGTCAAATATTAAATGGCTGTAAAGGTGTGGGTTTACTTCTAGGCTCTCTATTGTCTTTCATGGATCTATTTTGTTTTTATGCCAATGCTACAATGTTTCTATTACTATGTAGTATACATTGATATCAAGTGACTTGATTCCTACAACTCTGTTCCTCTTTCTAAAGATTGCTGTGGCTATGTCTTTTGTGTTTACATATACCTTTTTAGAATATTTGTTTTAGTTCTATAAAATATATCATTAGTGCCTTGATAGGAATTGCATTGAATCTATGGATTACTTTGCATAATATGGACATTTTAATGATGTTGATTATTTCTATCCATGAACATGGTATATGCTTTCACTTATTTGTATCTTGTTCAATTTTTTCTTTAGTGTCTTGTCATTTTCCTAGTATAGCTTTCTATATTCCTGGTTAAATTTATTTCTAGATATTTTATTCTTTTTGAAGGAATTGTGAATAGGATTCTTTCCTTGATTTCCCTTTCTGATAGTTCATTATTGGTGTATAGAAATGCAACTTATTTCTGAATATTTATTTTGTAGCCTGCTACTTTCTAATTCATTTATTAGTTTTAATAGGTTTTTTTTTAATGAAATCTTTAGGATTCTTTACATAAAATATCATGTCATCTTTAAATAATGTTTTATTTCTTTCCATTTTGGATGCCTGTTATTTCTTCTTCTTCTATAATTAATGTGGCTAGAAATACCAGAACTACGTTTAAAAAAAGAGTGGTGGTGAAAGCATGCATCCCTGAATCATTTCCAATCTTAAGGGAAACACTTAATTTTTGCCCATTGAATATGATATTGACTATGGGTCTGTCATATATGGCCTTTATTACATTAAAGTATTATTTTTTACTTTGCTGAGAGGTTTTTTTTTTTTTTAAATCCTAAATGGGTACTGAATTTTCTCAAATGTTTTTTCTACATCATTTGGTTTCCTTATTATTCATTTTGTTTATGTGGTGTATTACATTTACTGAATTGCAGATATTGTATCAACCTTGCATCCCCAGAAAATTCCACTTACTTAATGTTGGGATATGTTATTAATATGTTGCTGGATTTGGTTTTGTTAGTATTTTGTTGAGGATTTTAGCATCTATGTTCATCAGGAATATTAGTGTATAATTTTCTTTCTTTGTAGTGTTTTTATCTGGATTTGAAATAAAGATGAATATAACCTCCCAAAATGAGCTTATAAGTTTTTCTTTCTCTTAAAATTTTTTGAAAAGTTCTCTGAATGTTTGTTAAAGTAACCCAGGAAGCCATTCAGTCCAGGGTTTTTGTTTGTTGGGAGTTTTTGTTTTGTTTTGTTTGTTTGTTTTAATTACTGCTTTGATTTCACTACTTGTACTCTGTTCCTATTCTGTGAGTTTTGGAAGATTTTGAAAGAAAATGAAATTTATTCATTTTCTCTAGGTTGTCCAATTTTTTTTGGAATATAATTGTATATAACATCTTCTTCCAATCCTTTTTATTTCTTTAATGTCATTTGTTATTTTTCCTTTAATTTCTGATTTTATTTATATGAGTCTTCTTTCTTTTTTCTTGGTGAGTTAGGTTAAAGTTTTGTCAGTTGTGTTTATATATTCAAATACCAGCTCTTGGTTTCATCGATTTTTTTGTATTCCTTTACACCCTACTTGACTTTTTCAGTTCTATATGAATTCCTTCTTTCAACTCACTTTGGGATTTGCTTGCTGTTCTTTTACAAATTCCTTTAAATTTAAAGTTAGATTGTTTATTTGATCTCTTCCTTATTTCTTAAGGTAGATGAGTAATGCTACCAATTTCTCTCTTATAATTGCTTACCCTGTCTCCCACAGAATTTAGGCTTTTGTAATCTCATTTTCATTGGTTTAAAGGTATCTTTTCGTTTCTTCTGTGATCTCATTGTTAAGCCATTCTTTGTTTAGTAAACATGTTATTTGATGTTCATGTCTTTTTTTGTTTTCAGTTCTCTTCTAGTGATTTAGTTTTATAGCAATATGATCAGAGAATATACCTAATATAATTTCAATCTTCTAAAATTTGTTGAGACTTGTTTTGTTTGTTCACATGTGGTCTATCCTAGAAAATGTTGCATATGCACTTGAAAATGATATATATTTGCTCTTTGGGTAAAATGCTCTGAAGATATCAATTCAATTGATTTCATCTACTGTGCCATTTAAGGCAGATGTCTCCTTTTTTATTTTCTGTCTGAAAGATCTATTCACTGATGTCAATGAGGTGTTAAAACCTCCTAATATCACTGTAACAGTCAGCCACTCACTCTATATCCATCAAGATTTGCTTTACACATTTAGATGCTTCTATATTGAGTGAATGTTTACAAGGGTTATAGCCTCTTTGGGGATTACTTTTTTATGTAGTGTCTTTGTCTTTTATCCTAGCCTTGGTTTTAAAGCCTATTTTGTCAGACATTAGTATTGCTACCCCAGCTTTTAAAAAAGTTGACATTTGCATGGAACATCTTTTTCTATCTTTTTACTTTTATCTGAGTGTATCTTTTGTTCTGAGATGTGTCTCTTGAAGATAGCGTATAACTGTACATGGGTCTAATTTTCTTATACATTCAGCTACCCTTGTTCTTTGACTAAGATATTTGAGCCATTTACATTTAAAATGATTATTGAGAAGTGTATATTTATTGCCATTTCGTTTTTTTAATGTTTGTTCCTCTGTTTTTTTTTCCTTTTCTTTTCTTATTCTTATAGCAAGCCCTTTAACATTTCTTGTAATGCTGATTTATTGGTAACAAACTCCCTTAGCTTTTTTCCTGTCTGGGAAGCTCTTTAGTTTTCCTGAAATTTTAAATAATAGCCTTGCTAGGTAATGTAGGCTTGGTTGTTGGTTTGCTTTTCATCGCTTAAATATTTTATCCCAATCCATTCTGGTCTGCAAAGTTTCTGTTGAGAAATCAGCTGACAGTCTTATAGGAGCTTCCTTGTAGGCAATTAACTGCTTTTCTCTTATGGCTTTTAAGATTTTCTCTTTGTCTTTAACCTTTGCCGTTTTTTATTATGATGAGTCTTGATAAAGACCTCTTTGAATCCATCTTGTTTGAGACTCACTTTGCTCCCTGAACTTGTGTGTGTGTGTGTGTGTGTGTGTGTGTGTGTGTGTGTGTGTCTGTGTGTGTGTGTGTTTTCTTCACCAGGTTAGGGAAGTTTTCAGTCATTTTTTCAAATAGGATTTCAATCTCTTGCTCTCTTCTTTTTCTGGTGCCCTTGTTATGTGGATGTTATGCCTTAAATGTCCCTTAAACTATCCTCATTTTTTAAAATTATTTTTGCTTTTCACTGCTCTGTTTGGGTGTTTTATGAACTTTGTCTTCCAAATTGCTGCTTTGGTCCTCAGCTTTATCTAACCTACCAATTTTTCCTCATTTTATTCTTTGTTTTTGACAATGCACTCTTCATTTCTGACTGGGTTTTTTATGGTTTCTATGTCCTTTTTCATGCTGTTGAGCATTTTTATAATCATTGCATTAAACTATATCTGATATATTGCTTGCCTTCATTTCATTTAGCTCTTCTTCTGGAGAATTCTCTTGTTCTTTCATCTGAGGCCTGTTTTTTGCCTACCCATTTTTGTTGCCTCTTTGTGTGTGTTTCTCTGTATTAAGTAGATTTGTTATGACTCCCAGCCTTTATAGATTGCTTTAAGTAGTAGGTGTTCTGTGGAACCTAGTAGTGCTGTGTCCCTGATTATCACTGAGTTGGGTGCTCTAAGAATGTCCCCTATGTACATTATGGGGGTTCTCTTGTTGAAATTGAGCCTTGATTGATATTGACCCAATCATGCATGAGATTGACCCTCAGGATGACCGACTGTGAGGCTCAACCCCAGTACAGTGTCAGGCTGTTGTGCTAATGTTGATCACATAGCCCATAATTTACCTCAGCAGGTGTTAGTGCCTGCTGAAGTCTACCTGTGGATATGCTGCTTGTGAAGCTTATTGGATCCTGTTCTATTGTTTTCTGAACCTGGCCACTGGGTGTATTGGTTCTGGGCCTCCTCAGAAGGACTCTTGTGCAAACCTATGTCAGAAGCTGCGTGTTACTGACCTTAGAAACCTGTTTAGAGCTATCAGCAATCTACAGCTTGTAATTCTCACTGATGTACCTGGGTGAATGCAGGAAGGGCCAAGGTGAGCATCGAAGCTGGCTTTTACCAGCACCTGGCAAGGGGCAGATAGTAAATGTCTCAAAGAAACTAGAGATCCATCATCACCTACAGATTGCCTGTTAGGCTAAGTCACTGAAAGAGCCCTCTGCTATACTCCTCAGCAGGCTGTAAACTCCACAGCATGGGGTAAAAGATATTCCGGCCTCTGGGTTTATTGCCTTTCCCAGGGCTGATGCTGCATGAAGAAGAGTGCTCTGCCCAGGAAAGATAGTTTCTGCAGTATGGAAGAATGATTCATCACAGGGATCTTGGTGTTTGCCCCACCAGTTCTCCCCAGAGCCACCAATCCCAATCACAGGGTTCTAATTGTCTGCCCTTCCTCTGTCAAAGTCCAGCATGAGTAGTTGTGAATAAAATTTTTATTGTCAGCTCTTTAAGAGTTTGGTGGCATCTCTAGTCTTCTCTCCCTGGCAGACAGAGACCCCACTGCTCTTCACAGCTGGATGTTATGTGACTCTTGTTCTAGGTTCTGGTGCTCTAGTCTGAGGAGCACAGTTCAAAGTTTAGAATATACACTTCTCAGGGGAAAGATACTCTTCAGCAGCTGAGATATCTCTCCAGAACTTCAACTGCCACCTTTGGGGGGCTGGCCAGCTCTCTCATCCCTCTGCACATTGTTCCAGTCTTGACATGACTTCTGTAAATCTTTGTTTATAAGTTTTCTCTACAGCTAGTATTCAGTTGGTTATTCAGGATACTTTTTCTATAATTTAGTTGTAATTTCAGACCCTGTAAGAAAGTTAGTGTAGCTTCTACCTAATCCACCATCGTCCTGTCCTCAAAACTTTCAAGAATCTAAAAGTTCAAGATCCATGGCCATAAACAAAATATTTAAGCTACATATCTGGGTGGTATAAAACTTATAGTTTTTTTTTTTTTTTTTTAACTTTTTGTCTTTAAATGTTTTGTTTTTAATGCAAATAGTGTTTTCTGATAGATTCAAATATTAATTGTCCCATTTTCAATATGATTCCTTCAAGACAGACGCCTGTTGTACTTAAGTTGATAGGGAAACAAGCCAATCCTTTTATTTTAATGGTTTAACAATAAAAGTATGTGTATGTTAATTTGAAAGTTACCATCTTTTCAAAGATATAGGATCTATAAGTCTCAGGGCTTTGGCTAATTCTCCACTGAGCTTGTAAGGAAACAGTAATTGTGGTGAGGCAGAGTACAAGAATTTGTTTTCTGCTCCCAACTTTGATTTTAACTTTGATCAAATATCTTTAATCCTTTGGGCCTAAGATTGCTTACATTTACAATAAATACATGAATATTCATTTTTTTCACTTCTTTTCAGCAACTTGAATTTATTGTAACTCTGATAAATGTCAGCATACTCCACTTTATGGGTATTACATAACATTTTAATCATCTCCCCATCGTAGGATACACAAAAAGTGTCCAAATTTTGTATTAATATAAAACAGCTCTTTTAAACATTTATTTTATAATTGCTGTTGGCATTCAATATTATACTAATTTCAGGTGTACAGCATAGTGGTTAGATATGATTTACAAAGTGATTCCTGTGTTAAGTCTTATACCAACGTGGTACCATCCATAGCTTTACAATATCATTGACTATATTCCCTAAGCTGTACTTTGCTTTCCAGAGGCTTTTTTGTAACTTCCAATCTTCACTTCCTATTCGCTTCCCTTTTATGTCCCAGCCCCTGAAACCCCTCCCATCTGGCAACCATCAGTTTGTTCTCTGTATTTATGCTCTTGATGTTTTCCTTTATTTGTTTTCTCAGATTCCACCTGTAACTGAAATAATACAGCATTTGTCTTTCTCTGTTTAACCTTTTTCACTTAGCTTGGTACCCTCTAGGTTCATCCACGTTGTCACAAGTGGTAAGACTTCATTCCTTTGATGGCAGAGTAATACTTTATTGCATATATGTACCATTTCCTTTTGTCCATTCACTGTGTGATTGGAACATTTAATTCATTTAAATTTAAAGTAATTATTGATAGTTATGTAGTTATTGCCATGTAGTTAATTATTTTTTATTGTTTTTGTAGTTATCTATACCTTTCTTATTTTCCTGTTCTCTTCACTTGCATATTGATGACTTTCAATAGTTTTGTGTTTGGATTTCTCATTTCTTAAATATCTTTTATAGATTTTTGGTTTCTGATTACCATGTGTTCCATATACACCAAGGTATGTTTATAGCAGTCTATTTTAAGGAGATGGTTGCTTAAGTTTGAACACATTCTAAACTATAATTACTACCATTTTATTCTTGATGTTTATGTTTTTGGTATTACTTTTTACTTCTGTGTATGTATATGTTTGGGCCCCTTAACTTATAGTTAGAATTGCATACAATCTTTCAACTTTTGCCATCTAACTTTTGTAGTGTTGTTTGACCCATTGTTTTTATGTGTTTGCCTGTGTCAGAGAGATTTTGCTTTTACTATAATTTCTTCTTATTAAAGAAGACCCTTTAACATTTCTTGAAATACTAGTTTTGTGGTGATGAACTCTTTCAGCTCTTTTTTTGTCTGAAAGTTCTTTATTCCTCTATCAACTTTAAATGATAGCTTGCTGGATAGAGTAATTTTAGGTTTTTGCTTTTTGTCACTTTGAATATTATGTGCTAATCCATTGTGGCCTTCAAAGTTTCTTTTCAGAAATCAATTGACCACCGGTAGAAGCTCCCTTGTATGTAGCCAACTGTTTGTTTTGTTTTTTTTTTTTTCTCTTGTTGCTTTTAAGATTCTCTTTTTGCTTCTAATTTTTTGGCATTTTAGTTATTATGTACTTTGGTACAGACCTCTTTTGGTTCATCTCATTTACAACTCTTTGTACTTCCTGGGCTCATGTGTCTATTTCTTTCACTTAGAGAGGCTTTACTCATAATTTCTTAAAGTAAATTTTCAATCTTTGGCTTTCTTTTCTATCTTTCTGGTATAACCATGATGCAAGTGTTCTTAGGTTTGATGTTGTCCTAGAGATCTCTTAAACTATGCTAATTTTTAATTCATTATTTTATTTTATTTTGCAGTTCTGACTGGGTGTTTTCTTGTACCTTTTTTCCAAATCACTGATTTGTTCTTTTGCTTGATCTAACCTGCTATTTATTCTTTCTATTATATTTTTAATTTCAGTTATTGTATTCTTCATTTCTGACTGGATCTTTTCATGTTTCTATCACTTTTTAAAATATTCCCCATCTCCCTGTTGAAATTCTCCATGAGATTATCTTGTCTTCTCCTAAGTTTATTAGGCATTTTTACAAACAATATTTTGAAATCTGCATCTGATAGAGTGCTTGTTTCCATTTTTTAAGTTCTTTTACTAGAGCTTTGTTTTATTCTTTCATTTGGAACATATTTTTTGTCACCTCATGTTGCTCCTTCCCTGTATTTGTTTGTATGTATTAGATAGTTCCACTACTTCTCCCAGTCTTGGTAAAGTGGCCTTCTTTGGTAGGTGTTCTATGGGGCCCAATGATGTAGTCTCCATTGCACCCTGAAAAGGGTAATCCAGGGACATTCCTCATGTGGTTTGTGTGTGCTTTTCTGTTGTAGTTGAGCCTAGATTGCTATTGGAACATATGTGTGGGTGCTGACCCCACAGACAAAGATTTGCTTTAGCAAATCCTGATGCCTTCTAATTCTGTCCTTAAGTGTGTTATCTGTGGTACTAACTGGGTACTGCTCTCATTTGGTCTGAAGTTGGCCACCAGTTATTTGGTTCTGGGGTCTCTCAGGAGGGGTGCTGAAGGGTGCCCAAGTTAACCACTGCCTTGCCTGGCCCTGGGCTACCTGGTAGGAGGCACAAAGTGATCTGAGATCACTTGGAAGTATCTGAGAGTGGTTATGCTATGAACTGAGGCTGGCTGTTACTAGTACCAGGCTTGGACCCACTTAGCAAGAAATATAAGGCCTGCTGAGGCCAGCTGCTGCTTGTGTGGAGTTTGTGGAACTTTGACAGATTTTAGGAAAGTCTAGTTGTCATTCCAAGCAGTCAGTTTGTGTGGATTAGCCTCTGAAAGAGGTTCAGGCTAGGCATGGTATCAGAGAATCATCAGGGTGGAATGAGAGAGGTGTTACCTGGTTAATGGCACCTCAGACTTGACATCTGTTTACACCTACATGCTGCATGGTGGGAGGGCTCAATAAAGGAACAATGAATGGTACTTGCAGGCACTTTAGTTCCTGAGAGAGCTGCCTCTCTAGTCCTAGGCCTGAAGGCAGACAATTCAGTTCCCCCATTTTTTTCCTGGAATATTTTGAGCTGCTATCCTTTGGCTGGATTTTAGAGCAACTGTTTTTGAATGAGCAACTCTGTGCTTGGCCCCTTAAGAGGACACCTGAGCCTCTAGCAGCACTTTGTGTCACCCCAATTTTTCAGCTGGTTGTTGTGGAGACTGCTCTTCCCAGCAGTGGAACCCCAGGATGGGAGACCAGGGCAGGCTCACAAATACTCACTCCTTGAAGGGAGGGAGCTGGACCTCCAAAACCAAAATATACCTCTTAATTCTCACCTGCCATGATGGGTATAAGAACAGTTCATTTTACGTCTCCACCCCTCTTACCTATCTCAGTGTGGTTTCTTCTATATATACCTAGTTATAGTAGTTATGCACAGCTAGTCTTCAGGTCATTTTCAAGGGTTGCTTTTTGATAATTTAGTCATAATTTTGATGTAGCCATGGGAAGAGTTAAGCACAGCATTTACTGAAACCACCATCTTGACTAGAAGTTCTAAAATAACCTTTAAATTAGATCTTTACACACATAACAGTAAATATTTTTGTAATTATATCTTTAGAATGAATTCTTGAAGCAGAATCATTTTTTAAAGTGGTCCTTCCAGAAGGTTGAGCAAATTTTTTTCTCCCATGAACCTCTAGACTAATTGCTTGCTTACTCAAATTTTCCTCAATATCAGATAAAGTGTTATTTATTTTACTTTTTATTTTTTTGCTAAAATGATAAATTTTCAAAATGGCATTTCACCATGACCATTCTGGCTCAGTTGGTTGGGTATCTTCCCAGAAAGCAAAAGGTCATCATTTTGATTTCTGGTCAGGGCCCATGATGCCCAGGTTGTGGGTTTGGTCCCAGTCAGGACACATGCCAGAGACAACTGATTGATGCTTTTCTCTCACATCAATGTTGCTTATTCTCTCTTTCTGTCTCCCTGCTCTTCTTTCTACAAATAAACAAAATCTTTAAAATTTAAATACCATTTTAATATACTTATTTAACTTTTAAATTATCATTTTTATTAAAAATAATGCTTTTTATGTTTATTGCCCATTTAATTCTTTTCTATAAATTACCTGTTATGACCACATTCTAATGGGTTGCTAATCCTTGACTAAGTGGTTTGTTGAAATTATTTTCTGTACCCTCTGACTTATATTTTCATGAGCATTTGTTTCTTTCTTTTTTTTTTTTTACCTTACTTGAAGTGTTTTTTGTGTCTGAAGGTTTTTTATTTAGTCTAACTTATTAAAACATTACCTACAGCTTCTCAGTTTTATCATGCTTAAGTGCCCCAAACTTATTTTTAGTCATGAAGCTTATTTCTGATCTTTAATAATTTCATTTTCATGCTCAAATTTTTGAACCAACTAGAATTCATTTTGAGTAAGGAGTGAGATAAAGCTCCCATTTTATTTTTTCCAAATGGCTAGCCAGTTGTCCCAATGCCCTTTATTGAATAATACATCTTTTCCACAATGTTTTGAAAGGCCATCTTTATCATATCTTAAATTTGTAGTTTTTTTCTCTATCCCTGACTTCTCAGAATAGGGAATTATAGATGAAGTATAAGGAACTGAGAAAGAAAGAAACAAAAAACAAAAAACCACCCATAAAATGCACTGATTAAAGTAGATCAGCAAAAAAAAAAAAAAAAAAAAAAAGAAAATAATTTTACAGAGTATTAAAAACTGACCATCACATTTTTCTACTTTTTCTGGTTATAAGATAATATTTTTCCTTTGTTGACTAGGCCATGGAAAATGGGAAATATCATTGTTCTATTCATGAGGCTTGAACTCTTACTGAAAATACTGTAGGATAAATAGATGAGCATCTGTCATCATTTTTCTTAATCTTGGATTTTTAGTACTTTTGACATTAGGAGAATAGAGTCTAAACAAGATCTTTAAAAGGCCTTGTTGATTTTAAGTAAACAATATATCCAACGGTACTCTATTGCTAGTATATATAACACCCCACCACCACTACCACTACTCATATTAAGAGTATTTTTATCTCTTTTTTATTTTTTTAATTTTTATAAATAGGGTCAATTCCAGGGGAAAAGAATAAACTTTTCTGCTATGGATGTGATGAAAATTCAAGTACCTATGGACAAATTTTGATCCAGCTTAAGAAAATATTTCAGATTCAGAAGCAAACGGGGCTACTCAAGAGGACCTACTGAGAGCCTGAGAGTAAGAACTGTTGCTTCTGGGGTCTGCAAGACCACATGTGGTTCAAAGCCAAGAGGACACCTTTTTCTTAAGCTCTGCACAGATTCTAGCATCTCTCTGGAGCTGAAGTGATTGGAAACCCCAAGGAGCATTAGTTGACCACACTCTTGGCAGGAGCAATTATTTCTCACAGCACTAGCAAGTCCTTTGCAAAGGTCTATTTTTGGCAGCATTTGTAAAAAAATGGTGACATGGAATAGGAAAAAAAATATTAGACGAAGGAAATTCAATAATTATAACTGTACTTTGTCTTTCAGTCATGATTAAGATACATTTGTAGAAACATGGGGAAAGGCCAGGATTTGGGGCAAGTGCCTGTTACTTCTCAGGTAGAGGCTTTCAAGGAATAGGTATTTTAAGTAACAAACATTTGCAAAATAAGTGAATGAACCAACCAATGAATGATCATTACTGTAAAAATAACCTATTTTAACACTTCAAGTGGTTAATCTCATTTGGGCTGAATATTAAAATTTTGCCAATTTAGCACAAAGTACAAAAAACAGTCTTTGAAACTTATAAATAAGAAATTATTAAAGAATAATTGGTATTTTATAAAGATCATTTTTTCTCATGTTTTCAACCTCCACCACCAGAGTTTAATCACTTCCTAATATCATATTCTCTGAAAGCAAAAGTTCTAGTGACCATAAAATAGGAGACTTGGAGGTGAAGCTCCTCAGCTCAGAGGCCCTGAGTGAACTGCAGGAAAAACAGGACATGTACGTGTATGGAACCCAGAGTCAATATTGTTTGATATAAGCAGAAAGAAATTTCAGGGGAAAATGGGCTAACACTCATTTCTAAGTTTTATCTTAGAATCCACAGTGACTTACTAATTCTCATAAGAGGGAAGTAAAGAGATGAGACAGTCACTTGCAGTTTAGCTAATTGAAAAAGTTTCCTGAGACACAGGGACACTACTTCGCTGATTTTGTCACAGTGTAGAGAAATATAATTAAATGTCCCTTTTCTCATACATACACATTATCCTGAGATCTAGAAAGTTTTATGCAATTTGAAGGGTTATTTACTATTACAGCCCTTGAGAATATATTCTTAATGTTTATCAAAATATTTATTTAAAAAATAGGATCTTACCATAGCAACAAGAAAAATAAAGTACATAGGAATAAACTTAACCAAGGAGGTAAAAGACCTGTACTCAGAAAATTACAGAACATTGAAGAAAGAAATTAAGGAAGATACAAATAAATGGAAGCATATACCATGTTCATGGATGGGAAGAATTAACATGATTAAAATGTCCATACTACCCAAAGCAATCTATAGATTCAATGCAATCCCAATTAAAATGCCAATAATATACTTAACAGATATAGAAAAAATACTTCAAAAATTTATGTGGAGCCAAAAACACCCACAAATAGCCATAGCAATCTTGAGAAAGAAGAACAAGGTAGGAAGAAAATGACACCTAATACCAGGCATCAAAATATACTATAAGGCTACTATAATTAAAACAATCTGATACCGGCATAAGAATAGACATATAGATCAATGGAACAGAATAGAGAGCCCAGAAATAAACCCAGGACTCTATGATCAATTAATATTTGACAAAGGTGGAAGGAACATAAAATGGAATAAAAACAGTCTCTTCAACAAGTGGCATTGGGAGAACTGGACAGCAACATGCAACAAAAAATAAAACTAGACTACCAACTTACACTATACATCAGAATAAACTCAAGATGGATAAACGACTTAAACATAAGCCATGCCACCATAAAGGTCCTAGAAAAAAACTGAGACAGAAAAATAATACCTCAGGCAAGGGTTTGATCTCCAAAATATATAAAGAACTTACACAACTCAACACCAGTGAGACAGACAGCCCAATTAAAAAATGGGCAAAGGACCTGAACAGACACCTGTTCAGGTGGATATACAGAGGGCCCAGAGGCATATGAAAGAATGCTCAACATTACTAGCCAGCAGAAAGATACAAATTAAAACCACAATAGGATACCACCTCACACCTGTCAGAATAGCCATGATCAAGAAATCAACAAACAACAAGTGCTGACGAGGATGTGAGGAAAAGGGAACCCTGGTGCACTCTTGGTGGGAATGCAGGCTGATGCAGTCACTATAGAAAGAAGTATGGAGTTTCTTCAAAAAACTAAAAATGGAACTGCCTTTTGATCCAGCAAGCCCACTACTAGGATTATACCTGAAGAATCCTAAAACACCAATTTATAAGAACCTATGTACCCCTATGTTCATAGCAGCACTATTTACAATAGCCAAGTGCTGAAAGTAGCCTAAGTGCCCATCAGTGATGAATAGATCAAAAAACTTTGGTACATTTACACAATGGAATACTACACAGAAGAAAGAAAGAAGGAACTCCTCCCTTTTGCAACAACATGGATGGAACTGGAAAGTATTATGCTTAGTGAAATAAGCCAATCAGTGAAAGACAAATACCATATGATCTCACCCATTACAGGACAATAATGAACAAAACAAACAAACAAGCAAAACAGATCCAGATACATGACCTTTAGTGGGCAGGGGGGAGGGGGAAGGGAGAGGAGGAGGCAAAGAACGGGAGAAGTTTAGTCAAGGAACTAGCATGGACATAGACATGGATAACAAGTGGGATTGACTTTGGAGGGGATTGGGAGGGCGGGGAAGGGGACAGAGGGGAGGAAGAAGGGGATGGATGTAATACAACAACAATATAATTAAGTTTAAAAACTAAGATCCTTAATAACATGTTTCTGAACTTTTAACTGTTTTCCAAAACACTCTGACTTAACAAATTACTACATTAATTACCATACAGAACAAATTAAAATGTTAAAGTGTTCAAACAAAACACCCCCCAAAATAGGTGGGCATTGATTTAAACCAGGTAAATACTACATTTTATCAGGGATGGGTGGTCTAGGCACAAATGGCTACAAGAATTATATGAATTTTCATGAATTATGTGAATCACCATGAGTTACCTCCAGCACAAAGGACAAATAAAGGAATGGAAAAAATACAACTCAGAAATCATGTTGGTTGGTACATTTTTCCCAACACATGGTTTTGAAGCCATAGTGAATAAATTCTTAGACAACCGAATAGAAATTCTTAGTGATTAGTAAATATTTTTTTAAACTATGAAACTACATATATGATCTTCTTTAATGGGAACAGCTGTTGGCTTAATGGTTTTAAAAATTTTGAGGCTTTCCATCATTTTAAGCTACCAGCAAAGCTGCAGTGTAGGTGATGAAACTTTAAAGCCTTCTTCCTTGTATTGAAACAATGGATTTAGGGGAAAAGCCCACACCTTGAATAAGATCTTAATGAAAATAATCTCTCTCAGAAGCAAATGTCTTGCAAGACATGTTTCCTGAAGGAGAAAGCACAAATTCAGCATTTTGAGTGCAAAGAATGGACCAACTATGATGCTGGTGTAAACGCAAAGGATTTAAGTATGCCAGAATTTTTATTAGGATTCCTTCATTTTGATTCATTTTGTTTTTGAAATTAGTGTTCTGGTTATAAAGTCCATGAATTGATGCCTGCCTTTTTCCCTAGTTTTCGCATAATCCCTTTTATCTTGAGGGCAAAATTTTGCAGATCCCAAGGTCTTGCAGCACACATGACATGTAAACTTCCACTTGGAATAGCTGTTTGTTGCCCCTTTATTTAAACTTAACTATACTGGGGTAACATTGGTTAATAACATAACATAGGTTTCAAGTGTACAATTCTGTGATCCATTATCTGTATGTTGCATTATGTGCCCACCACCCAAAGTCCTTTTTTTTTTCTGTCACCATGTATTTAATTCTCTTTATCCATTGCTACCCCCATCCCTCTTCCCTTGGTAACCACCATACTGTTGACTTTGTCCATAAGTTTCTGTTCATTTGTTTTTCTTGTTTGTTCATTTGTTGCTTTCAATTTTATATTATACACAAAGTGTTCAATACAATACATGATTGGATAAAGACATGGTCCATGTATACAGTAGAATACTACTCAGCCATAAGGAAAGATTAACTATTGCCATTTGCAACAACATGAATGGATCTTGAGAACATCATGCTAAGTGAAATTAGTTGGGTGAAAAAAGTCATGTATGATTTTACTTACATGTTCATTGTGCATTGAAGTGAGTTAATTCCAGGGCTGCCAACACTTGGGCTGTGAACTTTCCCTCACCAGGAAGTAGAGTTTATTTTTCTTCATGATAGGCCATCTGGCGGTCAAAAGTGCAGGGGCATAGCTGTATTTGGGGGGAAGGAGGCACATTTTGCAAATATGCCCAAAGTTGCTGCATAAAGTTTGGTACAGCCTTCGTTGTGATAATTATCTAAATGTTTTAAGTATCTCAGAAGTTAATTATCCTAATCCTTTTAGATTGTTTTGGAAATGCAGTAAATACAAGTGGAGTGGATAAATTTGTGCACTAAGAGAATCCTGCTGTTGGTGTTAAGAGCTTATCTTGCAAATGCTGAATTTTATCAGACTCCATGTGCTCTGACACCATCCCTCAGTCCTCATGATAAAAATGCTGCACTCCCTCACTCACCATATTCCACTCACTTTTCCTTCCATTTCTGATCCAAGAATGTAACCAAGGGTGATGGCCAATTTTACAGGTGCAATATACTGACAAAAACCCTCCGTTAAAATATGAAACTCAGTTTATATCCAGTAAATTGTGACAGAAATATATTGCTTATTATACAATGTCCACAAGATTTTAATTTTTGAAAGATTAAAAACAATATTATTTTTAATTAACAATAACAAAAATAAGAAATGTCTCTTTTTAATTTCCATCACAGATGTTAAATTAAGCCAAGGTGAGTATGGCTGTGAATGTACCAATGTGTATTTTGCATAGGTGGTCCTCCACTTCTATGGTAAAATTAATCTCTGCTCCCCAAGACAAATGCAAGATTAGCATAGAAGGTGCAGATTGTCTTTCTTCTTTGAAGCCTGTTCTGTTCTGTGAAGTTTTTACACCTTTGTAGAGTTGCTAAAATCACCATCAACATAACATCTTGAATTGTAGGTCATATATAGAGAATCCGCATAAAATAATTTATTTTTATAAATAATACCAAAGATGTTTCTTGAATTTTTTTCCTATTGCTCTTCTGAGCCATGTCTGAACTCTGATGGAAATAATTTAAAATATACTGAGGATGTCTGTAAGTTAAAAAGATAATATAAAAATGGTTATTGAATCAGCATATTAGTTGTTAGCCTTTCTATTTGCTTATCATACAATGAGAGCTGGTATTTACTTTTTATTCTACAAAGGACAGGCCCACTCTCTGTCTTCAAACAGTTAGAAAAATTAGATGAGAAATTATTCCAAATGAACTGTACACAATTAGATTAGCCTAACTGTGGCATATAGTTTCTGAGAAAAGAATCATCAACAAGCTGAGGTAAAATGTATTCTTATTAAATAATAAATTGAAGACCTAAATGCTGCATTCAGTACCACATGTGTGTGTGTTACCTTGTTAGCAATACAATGAGTATTTCAATTGACTAACTACTTAAGATGGGCTATTTTAAAGCTGTCCCATTTAACATCACAACATGGAAAAGAGGCTTTATTTAAATGAATCACAAATGATATATAAAGCAGAACAGATTTTTATTGTACACATCACAATATTACTTAATATCTTTATATCTCAAAAGCTTCTCATATATAGAGTCACTTCATTTTTGAACTATAAATTGACTTAATGAAACTGTTTTGTAGATAAAAATGGAACATAAGTAATTTACTTATATTTACACACGTATATGTGTATATATATTGTGTTAGTGTATGTATAAAAAGGAATTTCAAAATCATAAACATAAATCATTTTTGTTACTATGTGAGAAGGTAGCTCAGTATTAGAAATTTTTACAAATCACACACAAGGGCAACAATCCTATGTTTCAAGCAGACTGAGTGTATTTCCAACCTCTAGGGCAACCTAGCACCAAATGTTTAGTTTTCATGCAAGTTGTTGATCACTTGTTGAGGTGTGTATGGTATGTGTGTGTGTGTGTGAAGCAATCTGGAGATTCTTTTTTAGTTTTTTATTATTTATTTGTTTGTTTTTGTTTTAAGATTTTATTATTTTTAGAAAGAGGGGAAGGGATAGAGGCAGGGAAGGAAAGAGACATCAATGTATGGTTGCCTCTCACCTGCCCCCGGCTATGGACCTGGCTGGAGACTTGGCTTGCAACCTGGTTATGTGCCCTGACTGGGAATCAAACCAGTGACCTTTGGGTTTGCAGGCTGGTGCCTTATCCACTATGCCACCAACCAGGGGTCTGGAGATTCTTTTTTAAAAAAAGAAAAATATTTTGAAATGAAGTAGAAAATCAAGGTGTTATTCACATGCTTCTGAATTCTTATCCATGAAACTAAAAGATGGATACAGCTGATGCTTCCACAGCATCATGAGGTATAAAAACATGTTTCAAGCAATCTGTAGCTATTTTCATTTCAAAGCATTATTCTATAATTATTTTTACAATTGTGGGAATAGCTATATTGTGTTCTGGAGTATTGTTCATGTTTTATCAAATTTTCATAAGGACTGAAAATTTCAAAACAGAAAGGTAGATAACCTGAAGAGATAAAACATTCCCATTGGACAACAGAGATGTCCGTAGGCATTGATCTATGAATACCACTCAAATGCAAAAAAGATTTCCCCGCCCTACTTTAGATGGTATGTAGACAAAGAAGGCAAGATAAGCTAATAAACTAAAAGCATGTAGTATTTGATAGCATAAATGATTGACACCATGGATTGCTCAGTAGCATGGATGCTTGTCTGAGTCCTTTACTTATTAAAAAGTAAACAAGTAAAATTAACAACACAATAAAACAGCAGATGTGCTAGCTCAGATTTAAAACCAAAGTCTTTCTTTCTCTTGTCTTTCCTCCTTCCTTTTCTCAGCCTGACTCCAAGCACACCTTTCCTGCTCATTACTGCAAATCATTTGAATTCCAACACACAATGTCACCTGCTCTGTAATCTGATTACTTTACAGAGGAATTAGTATGTATATTTAATGTAGAAGGGTTTTAATCTTGATGAAAATAATCCTAAGGAACTGTGATAGGGCTGCTCATATGTCTGGCAGATATGCCAGTAACATGCTAATAAATGACAGCTGATTTATGTATCTGGATTCTTTTATTTATAAAAATAGCAAGTGGACTGATTTTTGATATTAATAATACAAGTGAATCCACTTTGATTAGACTTCTGTGGAGAGCTGTGCATATCCGGCATTACAATTAAATCTTCTGATGTGGAATGGGAATGACATGCTAATGAAGCAAGCCAGTGAGCCTGAACCAAGAGTGTCCAACATCATTATGGGATATCTTAGATGAAGAGTAATTATAAGAGGAACACTGAAATGTCATTAAAAATCTTCACTAAGAGATTTAACCTACTATTTTGTACTAATGCTGGCATTTTTTTAGCAACATAACTGAACACAAAGTTCCCTTTCAGAATTTACAGAAAAAGGTTTTTAAATAGGTCTGAATTTAAGAAAAGATACAATCTAGGATCCTAATTTAATTTGATACATCAAAATTCAATGGTGGTAGTAATTGAAATCTCTTTTTAATAATTTCAGATGAATTAGCAATTAGAGCTTGATCCTATTTCCATGAAATTTATTAAAATTGAGGGTTGAAGCCCTTGAAAATTTTTAATTCTTTTCACTCCATTAGCACAATACATCCAGTTTAAATGACTCTGTCAGTATGGTACATTCCTTGTTTATTTATGAGAATTTGTTTCAAGGAAGTTCAAAAGAGGTAATGTAATGAATATTCATAAAGTATAGCTTATAATATATGATTCAAGAAAGCTCTCAAAGCCTAAATTTCCTTCTTTTTTTGGGAAAAATACACCATCCTCACCTTCAAAATTCTATTTGCTCCAGATCAATTCTTAACTGGGCCCTCCCTGTATATGACTTCATTATGTCATTGGCCGCTATGGGAAGGAGACTTCATCATGACAAGTTGCAACTGGGCACAATTAAAACAGGACATGGGGAAAGATTAAACAGTGTTAACTCTTAACAATATAATATGTGGACTGTGAATGCTGACTCCAATTTTATAGATCTAGGAGCCTGAGTATAAGAAAATGCCACTGAAATCATAGTACCCATCACACAGCCTTAGGTGCCTAGCAGAAAAAACACACTGCTTCTCAGTGTCAAAAACATAAATTATACAGAAGCTGAAAGACCAAAAAAATATGCCAAGCATTTGTTTCACTTCTTCAGGCTCTTTGTGAAGAAATGCAATTATGCTTAACAAAAAGCACCATAGAACTGGTTGGCATCACTCTGAGGCATAAATGTATTTCTGCTCCAAATATGTAGCATTTTCAGAATGTTTGTAAGTATTATGTGCAATTTGTTCATTGTATCCTTCTAGAAAAACCAGGTCCTGGCTGGGTAATTATGGGAGGGTAAATAGCATTTTCTGACTGTGAGCTTTCATTTCTAAAGTTGTAGCAGAAAACTCATAATTTACCTTTTTGAGAAAACATTACCAACAAGCCTTGCCTATTTGCCTATTTGCCTTCATCAACTTCATTTTTTACAAATTAGATTTCCTCATTGTTGAATGAAACAAACCCCCTGAAGAAACATCTGTGGAAAATGGATGTCATTTAAGGAGATTGAAGGTTCTATAAAAGAAATAACACCAACTCTCTAAAATCTTTATTAGAAAATCCCAGGGTTTCTACCTTGTTAAATTTTATTCAATAAACTTTTGCTCTTTATTTGCACAGTTTAGTGTAGAAGATGGGCATGTGGTGATGTTTCCTTATAGTATTTCAAGAGCCAAGGGAAACATGTCCCTGGTGGTATGGGAGCTTCAGAAGAAGACCATTTGAATAATAAGACATCTTGGATAATAAAGAGCTAAGCTAGAGGTAGCCAACATAAGTGGTGACCGAGCAAGTCAAAAATGGCACTGCAAGCAGAGGAAAAATTATGACCAATGATTCAGAGCCATGAATATGAATGGTATGCTGTAGAGATATTGAGGATGGCAACTGGCAGGGATGGGTACCAAATGTGAGTACAACAAGGCCTTACTATCATACAGGGCAACAGATGAAGAAAGATGTAGCTGTAAGTGCCCTATCTCAGAGGACCTTATATGTTAGGCAACACAGATTATACTTTATTTTGAAATGGATGAGGAGCCACTGAAGGGTTGTAAACCCCACAAAAATATGGACAAGCATACATTTTACGTCAATACCTTTGCTTGAACAGCTGCCTGTTGAATGCCCTTTCTCGGATTTAACAGATTCCGTTTTAGGTAGTTTAATGACTAATGGAAATTCAGCAGTATTTGTACCAATGATACTGAAATAGCAGTTTGAGGGGTATTGAGCTACCTTAGGTTCTCATGATAGCAGTTGTTCATTGTGCAACACTGTTCTAGCTTCTTTAATATACTCACCATTCACAACTGTTTTACATATTTTAATATTCAAAAACACAAGGCAAGTCTGGGCATCCAGCTGAAACCTTCTCACTGAAGCCAATCCTATAAATGTTCTTTAGCTTTATGCCTTTCAGGCACACAAACATTTTTGCCCAAAAACCACTCCAGGAAGAAGGAACACAAGAGAGTGCGGAGAAATGATTATTCATTTGCAGAGCAGAATTGCTAATGCTCTTTTACATGCTCATCATTTGATTTTTCACAAAACTACCTCTGAACATCTGTCAGTGTGGGAAGTTGAGCAGGAGGAAGGATAAGAGTGAACAAAAATGGAGAAAAGAAGAGAATAATGTCAACACTGAGAAAAAGAAGAGTCAAACAACAACACAGCTTAAAGGGCAATATTTTCAACCATTAGCTGCCTTCAAAAGTCATTTCTGGGATCATTAAATGCCTAGGCTTTTTTTGTATGAAACATTTTCTACCTGCCACCAGTTTTTATTTCAATCATGTTTAACAAGCTAAGATATACAAGAATACCTATCGCATTTAACCTGAAAAGGAAACAAGTCCTAGAGTGGCCTCTTAAACACAATCTGAACCTTTTCTGCCACTGTAAGGCTTTATTCAATTCTGCTTTAATTTTTTCACCTTGCCTGCTTAATCTAGAGGTTCCAAAGTAAAAGTTATCACGTATTTTCATGATAGTGTAGGAGAGAGGTGGAATGGAAAGGAAGTAGGGAAAGATTTGGCAATATTATCCAACTACTAAAAAATCAAGAACAGAAAGGAAAAATTGAAATAAAAATGTGCACAGGAGAGAAGCCTCAAAAATGACACAAGAGCCAGAATAAGTTGAAACCTAAAGTAGGTAAAAAGAGCCATTCACCAATAGCTCTAATAGGGCATCAATCTTTTCCCATCACCCACCTTTTTCCTTCCCCTAATTCAGTAAACTTTTGCCTCATGCTGAATCACACATTTTTTATTTCTTGAAGAGGTGAACTAGGAAATTGTAGTCAGTGGATATTTGATCTGGGAACTATAAGATCCAGGAGGGAAAATTCAAGATATATTTGGACTTATGTAAACAAATGATGTTCAGATATAAGAAAAAAAATGAAGTATGGGAGTAGATTTGCTGTCAAGCAGCTTTTCCGTGGCCATGAGAACATACATGAGCAACCCAAGAGAAGGAGAGATACGTAGAAAATCAGGTCAAGATCTGCAAAAATGCCCTGGTGAGTCCACCTCACTTAGTTATCCCTCACATGGCCTGGATGCCTATACTGAATGAATAGTAACTGCTGTGTGAGATTGAGAGAGGTTTGTGGTAGCTTTAAAATTATTTTATACAAACAGAAGCTAACTGGTGCAGGGAAGAAAAATATTAAAATTGGTCAAGACTGACACTGTAAAACAATAAAATATTTATTTAAATAAAGATTGCCTCTCTTTCAGGACCGTTTTTCCTCCCCAAAACTTTGTTATTAAGGCAAACTTTATAAGTAGCAGGGTTAACAATAGCTCGGATGTTTCATGGGAGGCAACTTCTGACAGCTAACTTTTTTTTAAAAAGATTTTATCTATTCATTTTTATTTATTTATTTAACCCTTTTTTTTAAAAGAGATTTTATTTATTATTTTCAGAGAGAGGGGAAGGGAGAGAGGCAGAGAGGAAGAGAGACATCAGTGTAAGGTTGCCTTTCACCTGCCTCCAGCTATGGACCTGGCTGGAGACCTGGCTTGCAAAACCTGGTTATGTGCCCTGGCTGGGCAATTGAACCAGCAACCTTTGGGCTGGCAGGCTGGCACCTTATCCACTGTGCCACCAGCCAGGGTATTTATTTATTTTTATTTTTATTTATTTATTGATATTTATTTACTTACTTTTAAAAAGGTCTTTTATTATTTCCAGAGAGGGAGGAAGGGAGAAAGGCAGAGAGAGAAAGAAACATCAATGTATGGTTGCCTTTCACCCACCTCCAGCCACAGACCTGGCTGGAGACCTGGCTTGCAACCTGGTTCTGTGCCCTGGCTGGGGAATCGAACCAGCGACCTTTAGGTTCTCAGGCCAACGCCTTATCCACTGTGCTACCGGCCAGGACTATTTATTTATTTTTAAAGTGATGAAAAGGGAGGGAGAAAAAGAGGGAGGGAATCATCAATGTGTGATTGCCTCTTGAGCACCCACAACTGGGGACCTTACCCACAACCCAGGCATGTGCCCTAACTGGGGATCCAAGGAAAGACTCTTTTGTTTGCAGGCTGACACTCAATCTGCTATGCCACACCAGCTAAGGTGTAATTCTTGAAAATATTATGCTTCATGTGTGATGCACCTCTCTTTAAAAATATGTGAAGAATAATATACAGGTCTTCAAAATTTGACTTAATATCTTCTGCTCTGATCCCTGGCAAATTATTTCATTTTGTCTTGGCCATCATTCTGTTTATTCACATCATAATACAGACACAAGTATGTGGGAAACATTTAAAAAACAGGTTAAGAATAATTCAGTTCTATCTTACTATTCAGTAAAATATAGTGACTTAACCCTTGGACATTTTAGTTAATGTTTCCCTGAGCTATGATGGATTATGTCATCTGAAAATATGTGATGGCTGTTTCTCCCACACAACTTTTTAAGTGGCACTAAAATAGGGTCAAATAAAGAAGATTATGATATTTGAAATCTAGTCATCAGCACTAGGCCCTATGTTGTTTGTAAGAGATGCTTTACTGCAGCCCACTGGAATGTGTCCTGGTGAAAATAATTACAAATCTTAATCTTTTTTTTTTTTTTTTTTTTTGAGATTGTATTTATTATTTTTAGAGAGAGGGGAAGGGAGAGAAGCAGAGAGGGAAAGAGACATCAATGTATGGTTGCCTTTCACCTGCCTCCAGCTACGGATCTGGCTGGAGACATGGCTTGCAACCTGGTTATGTGCCCTGGCTGGGAATCAAACCAGTGACCTTTGGGTTCACAGGTCCACCCTTAATTTTTAGACTATATTTTTCTTTCAACATCTTTAAATTTCACTTGAAATTAGGAAATAACTGCTTACATGTTTTAAAGTTACTTGTTTGTGACTGCTCATACATGTAGGAATGCTCATTGCTGATTGTGGCACAGTCATTATACAAATAACATACTTTTATTCTGTCTTTGATATGTTTGCAATTTATTTAAACTCAGGTACAATGTCTGTAGAAAACCTCTTAATTACTTCTTAATCAGTATTTGTGGAAGAACTTAGCCAGACATTTTCAAAGATATAGAAAATTAACAGTTATGGTCTCTACATCAAAAAGGTTTTGAATTTGGTGGGGAAATTGAGATAAAAACATACGAAAAGTTAAATTACAGCTGCAGCAACAATTCTTAAAATGTCAAAGATGAGTGTATAATTAGGAACATATTGTATGATGTAAATTACTAGTCCTATTGGTTCTGAGAAGGGAGGATCACTGAGCTTTTGGGTAATCTGGGTATATTTCCTCAAAGAGAATGACTAGGCACTGGATCTCGAAGGTTGGTTAGGATTTACTAAATATAGAGTTGGTAAAAATAACGCAGTTCAGAAAAACTTGGACTTACCCCATCAAACAATTCTATGAGTTCTTGAAAGCATTAGGAAAAAATTTATGTTAAAATGAGTTGCATTGGTTAGTCAATAAAATCTATGCCTAAAAGCATTTAAAATGTTTATTATTCTATTACTTATTATCTATCTTTGCCAGTTTTCTAGGACTGCTATACAAAATAACATGTACTTAAACATTATAAATGTACTATTTCACAATTTTGGGGACTGAAAATCCAAGATCAAGGTACCAACAGAATTGGTTTCCCCTGAAGCTTCTCTCTTTTGTTTGCAGATGGCTGCCTTCTTGTGGTGTCTTCCTGTGGTTGTTTCTCAGTGCACATATATCATTGGTGTCTCTTTGTATATCCAAACTTTCCCCTCTTATAAAGACACTACTCAGATCTGGTTAGGGCCCTCTCTTGTTTTAACTTAACCACCTCTTTAAAGGCCCTGTCTCCAAATATAGTCACATTCTGAGGTACTGGGCATTAGCACTTCAACGTATAAAGTTAGGGGAACAATTTTACCAATAATGCAACTTTAACATTTATTATCAATCACACATTGACAATTAGGGAAAAAGATGTACTTTTTTCTCCCATTAATTAAAACTAAAAATAACAGTTACCTCCAACATCACCCCCATTTCTCCAAGACCACTTGCCACTAAAAAAACATGTCTTGTCACCTCATTCCTCCTCTGCCTACTTCAGCTCCAATCCCTCTAGCCAGTTCCACCACTATTCTTTTATCAGAAAGCTACTATATCTAGTTATCACATGAAAGCCTTCTACTACCTACTAGATCATTGCTATATACTGGAATTTCCTCTAATCTTTAAAACCTGGTAATACTGAATTCCGACAACAGACATTTTGTTTTAAAAGTACCACAGGAAATTTTAATGTGAAGGAAATTTTGTGAACCACTGTGTAGAAGAAAGGGAAAATTATCCTCTAGAGACAGTGACTTGGGTGTGAAGATCATGAGTTTAAAACTATAGTCCTGGTCCTGATTGAGTATACTTTATAATCCTAAGAAATAATTATACTCAAATCAATATAAAATTGAACCAAAAGAGATAGTTGTTTAGAACACTTGGCATGTCAAAGTCATCAAATATGTCCCATTATTTCCATGGGAAGTTGATAACCATACTTTGCACCATTTCATAAAGAAATAGTGAGGAAAATTTGCAAATACTAAGCTACCTGTACCTCACCCCTTCTGTAATCTGTAGAGAGCAGCTGAAGTAGTATTGTGTAAACAACTCCGAGACATGCACAGCAGAGCAACGTAAACAATCCTGAGACAAGCACAGTAAAAAGGTGGGAAGAACACTCCCAAAGCAAGCATGAGCAAAAAGGATGTTGGTCAAGCAAGAGCCATGGAAGAACTATAAGAACTCAGGATTTAAGCAATATTTCCACATAGCTTCTCTGCAGGACAAGTTCACATTGGGAGTGCTTGTGATGAGCCGTCACGGGAACTCCTGACCTTGGGACTCTGCCTTGCAAGATGCTGATGGTCCTCCACTGCTTCCCAGATCCAAGGAACCACCCTCAAACTTGGACTCTTGGACTTCAGCTTCATTATCCTCTTATAAAGTGATATTGATAATGTTTTATGCATTATTAATTCTGCACGCATAAATGTGTGAATTGAACTGTGTTTTGCAGCACAGCATATTGGTGTGTGTTCTGTGTCATTTCTTGGTGCCAGGGCAGCAGAGACCGTGAAAAAGTGGCCTGACTTATAGCAAACACTATATTGGAACAGACAAGTGGCCTCGTGGTCATAATCACTCAGTTTATTCACTTAGGATACATAACGGTGGTGAACTAGGTGGTTGGGTGTCAGGGAGAATCAGGACTGTTAGGGCAGGAGTACAAAATACTTAGCTTCCTTTGACTCCCAAACTTGATCTTGCAAACCAAAAGAGAAGGTCCCAAAGGGTGTGGTACTTAGATTGTTTACCGTAATGAAGTAGGAAACATAAAATATCATGGAGAAACTGAGACAGAGCCCGTAAACTACTTTGTCCTTGTAACCAAATCATATCAGCTGATCATCTCATTGTTGCGGAGCAACAGCCTTCCATGGGTCATGGTTTTCACTGTCTCCAGCCCATCTAGGACACCTTTCCACGCTCTGAGCCTCTCTTCACAGCTGCTAACAACCCCTTTTGGTATTATCGTATTCTTTAATAATGGCCCAGAACACTTAGAAGCATATTCTAAAATAGAGGAGATAGGGTTCTTGACCCTCATGGTAAGTGTTTTGCAATGCAAAGTGAGGTTGGGACAGCTAATGAGGAAAATATACATGTATATGTATATGTATATGTATATGTATATGTATAGTGTATGTATTGGTGTATATGTATATGTATGTACATAAATGTGTGTGTGTATAGAATAATACAGAGAAAAAAGGGGCTTCTTGGTTACATTCCTCAATTAACACAAACATAGTCACATTGCTTAGCATACTTAGTTATAAGACCTATTTTTAAGTACACTTTTTCTAAGAGCATTCATAACTTTCAAGGAATTTTGCTATGATGTAGATAATAAAGGGCCAATATTAAGAATGTAAAAGAAAGCAGTACTATTGTGAGAATATTTCTGTTTCTCAGAGCTGGCTATGTGTGCCTTTGAGCACAACAGGCTTTTCAAATAAAATTTTTGTATTAAAAAATTAAAAATGTTTCAGTTTATTTATAAAGCTGTCAAATATAATCAACCTTCATGTTGTTGTCCTGTCTCCTAATTTTCAAACTCAAGGTGGTATTCAAGAAACCTAAAGAAACCTGAAGAAATATTATCAGAAATATCAGTTAATATGCCTTTGTAAAGCAAGAGAAAAAAACTGAAGATCATTATAAAACAGAGGCCCATGAAGTCATGCATCAAACACACCATTCTAATCATGTTCCCAGTTTTCTATTTCTTATGCCCTAAATTGCTGGGGCCATATTACTATATTTTAAGAGAAAACTCTTCCTGAGATGGTCTTTATCATCATTCCTTGACAATATCTGACACTTCTATTCAAATAGGAATATACATAGGTGCACAGGTTGGTCATTATGTTGAAAATCCTCAATTCAAAGTCATAACTGCAAATTTAGCTTTGAGGTCTACTTAGTACTTTGAAAACTTCTACCTAGGATTACACTTGTGCCTGGTCTACTCATTCAGGGTGAAGCCATTACCTTCATCTCTGCAGAACTGACTGCATTCTTAAAGTCTACCTTACAAGTGATTTATGCCTCAAACTTGCACATCCACCACTCGTTTCTGCCTTGAATTTATAGAGCCATAATGTGCTATCCATAGATCAAACTCCTCAAAGACCTTACAACGTTCTGAATCTTTTCATTCCAGTCTTTATCTTCCCCTGACTCAGTCCCTCATATGTTGTACTTTGAGGATGGTTATCATTTGTCCTCCTATGGTACGACCCTTGACATTATTCATTTGTTCTTAATATGGTTTTCTTCATTTTTTCCTAAATCCACAGGTTCTCCTTTCTATTATAATTCAAACACCCTTCCTAGAAAAGCAGATTTGACAATTCACAGTAAAGCCTTCACCTCACACCTTCTCAGAAGAGACCGGTGCAGAACATATCACTTTCTCTAAATAGTAAAAGAGTTCAGATTTTCTGCTGCTGGATTTTGTTTGATCTTTAGAGAAATGTTGTACACACACATTAAGACATTCAGGACAAATGGTTTTAGCTGTCTCCGACAACTATAGATTGTGGTGTCACTACATTAACTTTAAACCCTACCAAAGTATCAGGAAATAACTTGCATCTGAAGATAGTATCTGTTAGATATTAAGTACTAGGAATACCTTATTAATCAATATATTATATTTTGAAGTGTTTTAAACTTTCTAAATAACCTCCTAGGTGCATTTTTTCATGGATTTACTTAATCATAATAACTTAATCATAATAACAGTGCCATCAGACCTCACAGCAAATGTGTTATCTGGCTGAACCAGTTCTTCAGTTAAATAAGCTTAAATGGTAACCCAGTATTGCCTCACTACAACATTGAATTTAGCTCTTAACTTGTTCTTATATGCATTACTTTTTCTTAGTTGCCTTTGAATGAGAAAACATCAAGTCATTTCTTGATGATGATGGATATTTCAGCAATAGCAGATTATTTCTTTCAATCTCTCATTTTGTTTTGCTCTGTTTTGCAGTGTGAACTAGCATCTCCTGTTCAGTGCCATCCCAATTCAGTTTAAAGGTAATATGTTTTTCTGTACATACATAATAGTTTTTTTCTATATCTCCATATTATGTTACAAATTGTCATTGTTATAAATTTATTCTCTAATTCATGAGATTAGGAAAGACTTCAGCAATATCAAATAAACCCCCAAATTTCAATGGCTTAACACAGCAAATGTTTCTTTTACCTCACCACCTCGTCAAGATGAAAAAAGCCTCACACATCCTATATCTCTTTTTTTAAAAAAATATGTAGCCCCCCAAAAAGAAACAAGAGCTGAAAGGTTTTTAAGGGCCAGGACTGGAAACTATATCACAATTACCCCCATTACATTGGCCAAAGCTCAGTAGTATGACCACATATAACTGTTCCAGGTACCTGAGAAATGTCACCTTTCTCTGTGCTCAGGAAGAAGAGTAAAATGTATAATGAACATATGGCATTTTTTATTGTGACACAATATTATTTTATGATTTTTATCATCCTCTCTAGTTTCTGTGATTTGACATATAATGAGTGCTCAACACATGATTTTGAGGGAAGGACTTTTAAAAAAATATTTTGTTGGACAAATACCATTTGGCAGTGTCCTATCAGTGTTGGGAAAATGTCATTAATTGTTGTTTCCTGTTAGTTGAAATGTGAGGATTTAATGCTGCTTCAGTTTGATGTCATTCTCAGAATAAAAATGTAATTTCCATTAGTGTAAGAGAAAGTCAGTTTAGGATTCTTTCTTTTCTTTTTTTCTTTTTAATAAAAGTAATAAGAAAGGGTGACATATTATGTATATGATATGTCTACTTGGCCTCTTTCCTTATGGATGAATTTATATTGAATCCAAATTGATCACATCTTCTTTACCTTTTTACTAATATTATTAGTTGGGTGTGAAATGTTAATTAACTCATTACTGACAAAATGATTATTGCTGAAATTATAAATTCATTTTTTACATTTAGTAAATGAATAAGAAATGGCATTTTACCATGACAAAGAAGCAGTAATTAGTTTTTATAATATTCTTTTTCTATAAATTCACATGTATTACAAGTACATTGCCGTACAGCAGATCTCTGGAACTTATTCATATTATATAACTGAAACTTGATACCCATTGAACAACTCCTGATTTCCACATCCCACCCCCTAGCAACAATCATTCTATTCTCTGTTTCTGAGTTTGAGTACTTAAGATATCTCATATAAGTGAAATCATGCTTGTGAAACTGGCTTATTTACTTAGATTTATTAAGTTGTTACATATAGCAGGATTTCCTTCTTTTTAAAGTGTTTCAAGTGGATGACTCAAACCATAGAAAATACAAAGCCATATGTAAATTGTTTTTCCTACATAATACTTATGATAAAGTTTAATTTATAAATTAAGCATAGTAATAAATTAACAACAATAATAAAAAATAGAACAATTATTACATATATTATAATAGAAGTTATATGAATGTGTGTCTCTGTTTCCATCAAAATATTTTATTGTACTATACTCATCATTTTACTTAAAGAAAACCTTTCTTTACATCTTCTCTTTGGTATATCCAAATTGCCATCATATGTACTCTTTTTAAATTTTTAATTAAAATAATTAAAATAATTAAAAATTATTTTTCAAGTGCTTGCTAGTGGCTCAGTGGATAGGCACCAGCCTGCAAACCCAAAGGTCACTGGTTCGATTCCCAGCCAGGGCACATAACCAGGTTTCAAGCCAGGTCCATGGTTGGAGGCAGGTGAAAGGCAATCATACATGGATGTTTCTCTCCCTCTCTGCCTCTCTGCCTTCCCCTCTCTCTAAAAATAATAAAAATAAAATCTTAAAAAATATATTTTTTCAATAACAGTTTGTATTCAATATTATTCGGTATTAGTTTCAGACGTAAAGCATAGTGGTTACATAATCATGTACATTACAAAGCAGTCCCCCTGATATTTAAAGAATCTTCCTGGCACTACACATAGTTATCATATTACCTATGTTGTAATCTGTGTCTCTGTGACTCTTCTGTAACTACAAATGCATACTTCTTAATCCCCTGACCTTTTTCAATCAGCTCCCCAAATCTCCTACCCTCTGATAACCATAAGGCTGTTCTCTGTATCTGACTCTGTTTTTAGTTTGTTCATGTTTTTTTAGATTTCACATATAAATGAAATTGTGTATTTGTCTTTCTTTTTCTGACTTATTTCACTTAGCATAATACCCTGTAGTTCATCCATCCATGCTGTCACAAAAGGTCAGATTTCATTCTTTTTTATGGATGAGTAGTATTTCATTGTGTATATTCACCACAGCTATTTTTATCCACTCATCTGTTGATGGGCACTTTGACTATTTCTATATCCTTAGCTATTATAAATAATGCTGCAAAGAACACTGGGAAGCATATATTTTTCAAATTAGTGTTTTGGATTTCTTTGGATATATTTCCAGAAGGGACATCATGGGACCATAAAGTAATCCTTTTTTTTTTTTTTTTGAGGAATTTCCATATTGTTTTCCATAGTGGCTGCACCAGTCTGCATTCCTACCAACAAAGCATTAAGGTTCCCTTTCTCCACATCCTCACCAAGACCTGCTTTTTGTTGATACATTCATTGATGATAGCCATTCTGAAAGGTGTGAGGTGATAGCTCACTGTGGCTTTGATTTGTGTTTCTCTGATAATTAGTAATGTTGAGCAACTTCTCCTATGTTTGTTGGCCACTGTATCTCCTCTTAGGAGAAGTGTCTGTGCAGGCCTTCTGTCCACTTTTTAATTGGGTTGTTTTTCTGGTATTAAGCTGAATTTTAAAATAATTTTTGGATATTAACTCCTAATGAAATGTTTCATTGTCAAATACATTTTCCCGTCATTAGGTTGTGTTTCATTTTGCTGATGGCTTTCTTTGTTGTGCAAAAACTTTTTAGTTTGATGTAGTTCCATTTTATTATTATTATTATTTTGTTTCCCTTGGCTAAGGAGATCTGAAACAAAAATGTTGCTAGGTTAAATGTTCAAGATTTTACTAGCTATGTTTTCTTCAAGGAGATTTATGATTAAATCCATGACTATATAGCAAATTAATGTTTGACAAAGGATGCAAAAGCACATAATTGAGTAAAGGAAATCTATTCAATTAATGATATTGGGAAAATTAGACAGATACATGCAAAAACAAATAAATAAAACTCCACCACCATCTTATACTTATACACAAGAATAAATTCAAAATGAGTTAGACTCCAATGTAAGACTCAAAACCAGCAACACTACTCTTGTGTCTTCATGCCATTATTAAGTAAATAAGGGTTACTACAAGTACTGTGATACCAGGACATTTGATCTGATAACTCAGTGACTAAGGGGGTGGGGAGCATATACAGCATAAATATGTGGGCTAAAGTGATAATTCCCATAAAAGCAAAACCAGGATGAGAGGGCCTACTGTACCACATTTTCTTTATCCATTCATCTGTCAATGAACATTTATGTTGTTTTCATATCTTGGTTATTATAAACAATGCTATAATGAACATAAGAATATATATACCTCTTCAAGATATTGATATCAATTATTTTGAATATATACTCAGCTCTGAGATTAATAGATTTCAAGGCAATTATTTAATTTTTAATTTTTTGAGAAACTGACATGCAATTTTTATAGCAGCCCTAGTATTTTACATTCCAAACTAATAGTGTATAATTAATTGTTCCATATTTTTTACATTCTTACTACTTGTTATCTTTTGTCATAGATTTTTATAATAGCCATTTTATCAGGTGTTAATAGCCATTCTAATGTGTTAGGTGATATCTTATGGTTTTGATTTTTCCTTGTTGATTAGTGTTGACATCTTTTATGTACCTCCTGGCCATTTATATGACATCTTTGGAAAAGTTGTCTAATCAAGTCTTTTAGCCATTTTTAATTGGGTTATTTGGGGTTAGCGGGGCTACAAAGTTGTAGAAATTTCTTATATGTTTTTGATACTAATCCCTTATGTTATATGTGATTTCTTCTCTTTAACAAATAGTGCTGGGAAAACTGGATAGACACAGAAATCAATGCAAAATGAATTAAAGATTTAATCATAAAACTTTAAGTTATGAAATGTCTTTAAAAACTTGACATTGAGTTTGCAAGCAGCAAAAGAAAAAATTAGACAATTAGAACTACATCAAATTAAAATGTTTCTACAAAGCAAAGAAAACAATGAACAGAGTGAAAAGGTAACCTACAGAATGAGAAGAAAATTTCCACACTATATATCATGCTTTAACATTTGTCCACAATTGGTAATGGCTTCTTCCACAGTCCAGTACTATGTCAGGCACTTGGGCATGTTTCTCCAGCCTTCTCAAAGTTCTGTGAGTTCTCTAGAATTCTGTTTCAATTAATGAGAATGGATTCTATCAACACTAATTACTATTCTGAGCAGCTACTTTATGCACAGCAATTAACTAGACTTTGTAGGAATATTAGTTAGGATTTTTTATGTAAAAACAATAGGAATCTGAATTCATTCAAAGGCTCTGAGGTATCTTTCAGAATGATGGAATGTTAACTAAAGAACAAGGCCTACAAAGGGAAATAACAGGAAATTTCTGAGTGTTCAGAGGGTAAAAATTCAAGAAATGGACTTTTGGATAAATCATCTTGAACATTTTTCTGTACTTTCATCATTCTGCTAAGATTCACTTTGGGGGTACAGAATCCAGCTATCTTAATTCAGATCTTATGCCCCTTCCTTGAACCAGGGCAAAAAAGAAACCTTTATTTCTGTTCCCTCCAAGTCTTCAGCTATGGGGATAGTGGTAATTGGTAATTCTTCAAAAGGAAATAAACATGCTTTGTTGTAAGCAAAACAAAACTGAAAGCAAGAAGGATAACAAACCAAAACAAATGTCCACTATTGAATAAAGATGAGTCTGCCCTTGGGAAACTTAGAATTTTAGTAGAAAATATTAGGCACTAAATCTTCATTGGATTTAGAACCCACCCTAAATAAATACAGCTTTATCTTGAATTACCTAACTGTATTTGCATTGTCCCTATTTCCAAATAAGGTCATATTCTGAGGTTCTGCATGAGCATGAATATTGCGACTATTCAAGTTATTACAGTAGCTCAAAATTTAAAATGGGTTTAGACTTTCAACTCATGTGAAAATCAACTCAGATTATTTTATGCAGATGCAAAAATGTATTTTTAATATTATCTAAAATTATCTTATGATAAGAATATACACATTATAATTAATAAGCAAGTATAGATCTGATATTGACATATCTTAATTCAGGTGAGACAAAGACCTACTTAAATAGCTTTTCTCATATATAAACATGATTCTTTGTTGTTACTGTATTCAGAAGCTATGTATTTGAAAACTTCCTTTAATTTGGGCATTGTACTTCTAAATAAAAAAATATATATTTTCTTTGTATTAGTTTATTGGTGAAATTATTTTGGGGGTCACAGGGAAATTAAGTAAACCTAGGGAATGATTCTTTGTAAGCTTAGAAATTCTACCACGCTTAGACAAATTAAGCTGTTTTCCACTGATTTATGTAAAGTGTAATTAACAAATTAATGCATTTGAAGATAAGAGAAAGCACCAAGCACTAATGTAGTTTTGTTGTTTGAAAATTACTGAAAGTAATGGCAAAGCTAATCTACTATAAATTTCTTTTAATTAAATAGTGGTTGGAATAATTTTTTCTCAATTCAATCTATTTTATGCCATTCTTGAATGTATTTCATCTTTACATACTTGGGAAAGTGTTCTAATAGTGTCTCTATTTTCTACATAACATTATATTTATTAATTACAGAATAGTGAGACTATGGACTTAGAATGTTTTAATAAGACCTCTTGTTTTAAAACCAAAATACAATTTCAAATGCTATTATTTATGTAAAATGCTAGGCATTATCACTGCAATAACCAGTCAGATATGGTTAGAGTGATAAAATCTTATCATTATGAGATAAATCATAAAATACCTGCAAACCTAAGCAGCATAACTTAAGACACTGTTTATATGAAGAAGTGATACTATTTATTAATTTATTGTAACATATGAATATACTCATGATTAGATTATAAATACAAGTAATACAATACTTAATCCATAGGTAATAAAATAAAAGCATTGCTTAACCATTTTTTATTCAAATGTATCAAAAAACAAATGTGATGAAATAAATTTTATTGCACATTGTACACTTCGCTTCCAGGGATATTGTGAGATGAACAAACAATGTGGTATAGCTCCCGAAATTTAACACTTAGCAATTGCCATGATATGTAGCCACAGGTAAACATTGCTTCTCCAGGGAAGACTGAACCTCAGTCAGTTGCGGCCCTAGTGGGGAAGGATGCGAAGAGGGGGTCTCAGATTAAATTTGGCTCTTCATGATTTGCAATGATGGTAAATAACTCTGTGTGATTTCATGCCCTCTTACACTTTCAGACCTGGCCCAGAACTGACCCAGCTTCCCCAGTGACATTCACGCATCCTTGATAAGACTATGGAAGCCTGCCGGGAACTACGCTGACAGAGCTCAGACTCCTCTAGCTCTCTTGAGTTTGACTTCCCTCGAGGTTTTTGTTTTTTTTTTTTAATCACACCAGGTACAGGAGCTGTTAACTTCATGATCTAAGGTATTTTGTAGAACACTTATTTCAGACCCTACAGTATCTTGTCAAATGCCATAAAGTTTTTTGTTTGTTTGTTTGTTTGTTTTGTTTTCCATACAGATAGCTAAATCTTTCTTCATGGATAATAACGATTTGAGCCAGAGATGGTAAGATGATTATGCAGAGTTAAATAGGCACCTGGAATAATATTGAGAATATTTCTGATTATGTATATCTATCATAAAATTCTTTCAGCTTTTACCTGGGCCAATAAATCTTCATTTCTTAACATCAAATGATATTCCTGCACATGTTGCTAGGTTTGTCCTCAATAGCTCTTTTTTCCTCCTACTACAGAAGGGAATAACCTTCTCCAGAAGTTAGTCTCAGCTTTCCTCACTCACTTGAGGATGAACAGCAAGTATAGACACAATGGAAAAAGAAGAAAGCTGTCTGTTTTCTTTCCTAATTTCTTCTCAACATTTAAATGTGAATTATAGAAATCCTTAGGCTTCCGTTTTAGAAGATTTATCATTCTAAGCAAAGGAAAATCTTCTTTCCCTCCCTGTTTAAAAAAAAACTAAAACAAACAAACAAAAAAACAACAATTATGAACAATTATTTTATCTGTTCGGTAATTTTGTATTAAGTTATTTAATATATAAGTAATTACACATGAACATGTAATATTTCATGTTATTTCTTGTATTACCTTCCATGTCTTTGAATTTTTGTTTACATTTTACATCTCTTTATCTGTCTCTCTCTCGGCCTCCCTTCTGTGTGATTTGTTAAACTTTTCACCTTTTACTGATTTCTTTCTGCAATTTGTGTTTTAAATTTTTATCAATTCTTTTTTATTCTCTGATGGATCCTTTTTCTTGGGTACTGTATTATCCACAATTTCTGTAAGATGGTAAATTTTAAAAACACTGTTTTCTTTCCTAAATTATTTTTTGAGTGTCTGCTTGTTCATCTCTATCTTTCCTTTTTATGCTGCCAGTTGCCCCCAAGTAATTTCTAAAACATTGCTTTGCCTTCATGCACTTGAATTAAAGAGTGGATGACAATCTAGGTAACTGTCACAGAGTTTCTATATCTGACTCATGCTCTTTCATGAAAAAAAAAAAAAAAATGATGGCCAGTTCTGGGTGTAGAGGCAAGGTGTGGGGACCCAACTAGTTATTGCTAATATGAGGAAGACCCTGATTTAAGATGGCAGCTCCAACACTAGCCTCTTTGGTAAGCATCAGATGTCTTCAGAAAGCAGTAGCTTCCAAAGGTAACAATTTCACCTCAGAGTGCACAGTGTTTTGTTGGGGTAATAGAAGAAAATATAGGCATACTCCTGAAGAAAGTCTCACTGATTAATATTTCCCCAGTAAAATGCTTCTTGCTTTTCAGTATCTAGTCTTCAGAGAACATTTATATCTGTCAATACATTTTTGGTTAATATTTTGCAGAAAAAATATATCACATTCTGAACACAACACATTTTCAATCAAACAATGGAAAATACTGTGAGATACATCTAAATATAATTGGTAATATCTCATAATTGGATATGGACATTTTTAAAGACCTTATAAGTGTCAACCAAAGGGATGTACACATATCTACATTGAAGCTCAGAGTACATGTTATGTACTCATAGCAGCTATTGGTTAGTAACTATATTTTTCAGATATAAAGATGATGATATGTCCTGCATTTTACATTATAAGTATTTATTATATGTAGTTAGTTTACTATGTTTTCATTACACTTTAGGAAATTGGGAGTTTTGAGTTGGCACATTATAATGATTCTCAGGTAATAAGAAGATATGCTCACAATGAATACTTTTACATGGAACATCAAATTTTTCAGAGATGTGTTCTAATTTTCATTAAATGAAGCTAGTATTAGAATTTCTATTTGGACTTTGTTTTCTCATCTTTTTAGAGGAACTTATGCTCTTTCTCTTCCAGTCCCAGGTGCTTTGGAAGCTGCAGACTTGAGTGCAGAGATAAATCTAAAATCACACCACACAGAACCAGTCCTGAAAATGGCACAGAAACAGCATCAGGACACCCAGTCAAAATGATGTGAACTTCTTAAGGGGACCCCAGGTTCCTGAGGAATGTGCACTTTGCCAAGAAGCACAAGAAGGGCCTGAAGAAGATGCAAGCCAACAATGCCAAGGCCATGAGCACATGTGTGGAGGGTATCAAGGCCCTTGTTAAACCTAAGATCCCAAAGGATGGCAGCCATAAGCTCAGTCAACTTGCCTACATTGCTCACCTCAATCTTGGGAAATGTGCTTGTGCCCACATTATCAAAGGTGTCCAGCTCTGATGGCCAAAGGCCGAGGCTCAAACCAAGCCTCAAGCCACAGAGGCAGCAATGAATCCTGTTCAGGATCCAGTTCAAACTCCAGTTCAGTTTCAGGCTCGCAAAGGTGCCTGGGCCCTGAAAAGATTCCACAGCAGAGGCCTCTTGTCTGTCAATGTGAGGACAGAAGAACTGGTGTTGCCCCTGGACTGCTCTCTGCATGGAGCTGGTGTCCTCCTGTGGTATTTGTACAAATAAACCTGATCTGTTAAAACAAAAAAAAAAGAATTTTTATTTGATATTTTATAATGTAAATACTATATTAGCATAGCACACAAGTATGTCATTCAAACAATAAACAACAATACATCTGTGAGCTAGGCTGACAGTAATTTGATAGAAATGGCTGTAACATGATTTCACTTACATGTGGAATCTAAAGAAAACAAACAGACAAACGAACTAGAAATAGACTCAGCTACAGAGAACAGATTGATGGTTGCCAAAAAAGAAAGGGTTGGGTGAAAACCACAAAAGGGTTAATAAATACAAATTGGTAGTTATAAAATAGGATATAAAGTACAGCATAGGGAATATAGTCAATATTGTAACGACTATGCACAGTGTCAGGTGGGTACCGGAAAATATGAGGGGAACACTCATAACATGATTGTCTACCAACTATGCTGCATACCTGAAACTAATACAAAATAATATTGAATGTTAACTGTAATTTAATTTTTTTTAACTTAAAAAATATGAAGAATAAAAATGAATGGATGATAGATTATAATACCAGAAAGTATCTTTCTAACTCCAACCTGGAGACCAACAGTGCTGTTGTAGAAGCAGGCTTAGAGATGAATGTGGATAATACAGGACATTTTACTGGTAGTTCTGACCTTTCTCCATATTCTGTTTTCCTTACCTGCCCACTTTGGGAAACTGCTGCAAAGAATTGTTTTTGCTTTCTCTACCCTTGCCTCACTATGTTTCTCCCTGGTCTGAATTACCCATCATTACTATTCTTTCCAGGTAATCATTTTTGTTGCTGCTGTATCCATGCTAGCCCCTCCACTTCAACCTGGGTGTGTTTATAAGTTTATCATCTTCTGGACAACTTTAATCTCATTTACTATATGTGGGAGAGAGAATAGGTAGTCATGTGGCTTGATCCCTCCTCAAGGCAGACCCCTTGACTTAAGAGACTACAACAGGACATGGATATAGCCTGCTTCAGAGACCCTGAACTGGAGTTGCCAACAGATATGCACACGCAACGGGCTGGAAAGACACCACCCACTACCCTCCCTTCCTAATAAGCACTATTAGTGTTAAAGCAATGTTTGTCAAAAGTTTTCTTTCAGGTGAGGCAAAAGTTTTACTCTGAGAGTAAGCTGCTTACTATCAGGAGTAAGTCTGTATTACTCAAATTTTTAAAAAGTATTTCACTGCCATGAACAATACATTTGTGGTAATGGGGGAATATATAGATAAGTCCTACACATAATAAATTCAGGACTATGTTTCAACCTGAAGATTTCACCTCACCATTTAAGGAATCATCATACAGAACAAGAAAAAAGAGATGATTCCGAAATGTAGCAGGCAGATTAAGCTTGGAGGTGCAGTAAAAAACAAGCTGGAACCATGTCATTTTTCTTCCCCACATCAGGATGCTTGAAGAAAGAGAAGGGGTCCATTTTCAAATTAAAAGCTATAGCTCAAAACCTGCTCCTGTAGTTTAATCTCCACCTCAGTATTTATTTGTGTAAACACAACCTGAGTGACCTGACTCATTTCTCATTCATTTTATTTGAACAGCTGCATAGTCATACTGTCAGAATAGAGCCTTGATGGGTTAAAAGGTGAGTGGAAAATGGGTGGGGGGATTGCAGATAATTTTAATGCAAGATGGTCAATTAAATCAAGTATGAATTAGGAAAACCACATGGAGAGTATAGGTGCCTTATAAATATAATTTCAAGGTAGTGAAAGCTAAGGACAAAATCTCTTTCCCTGTGACTGTCATCAAAAATAATTTAACAAGGTAACAAGTTCCAAAAATTTGGAGATGAAAACATTTAATCTTTAGCCCAATATCAAATTATAATCCAATTATAATAAGCTATTGCAATAAAATATTCCAGAATGAAAAAAAGTACCAGAGAATAAAAATCAGGGAAAGTTATTCCAGCTTGGAATCAGGTACTAACAAGACCACAGTAGGAATACCACTCGGTTGTTGGAACTTGTTAAAGCAAAGGAACTTAAAAGAAATAAGAGAGAATAACTTTGAGCCATAACATAAGTCAAATAAAAAGGGACCCATACACATAAAAATGGTTAAAGATAAAAATCACAATTCTTTTTAATGAGTAACATCACACAAAAGTATGGTGGATGTGAAAAAGCAGGAAGTACAGACTGTGGGGCTAATAGAACATGTTTCAAACTAGAGTTTTGGATTTATCATGGTCCTAGAACATTGCTAGTACACTGAAATGTCTCCCTACATGAGTTACAATGAATATGGAAATAGATTAAATAGAGCAATGAAAGTTGAAAGCAAGGCATCCAGATGAGTGCTGCAGACAGTTTTTAGTTGCAAGGACAAAGCCAACAGTTAAGGCTGTTTCTGTCTTTGACACTAACAGGAATATATTCTAACAAAACACTATGGGTCACTATGCAAGGTCTGTATTTGCTAATTAACAACAAAAAAATAGTGTCTAGGAGGTGATTTTGAGATGTTTAGCATATGCTATATAGCATGTAAGTTCAATTCCATGGGCTCTAATGAGCTACAGGTTTGTTGGGCCATTTTGAGACCAAGGTAAGTACCTGGCAAGGGTCAGAGAATAGTAATGGGAAAAGATAAGAGTATAATGGGCCAATTGAACTGGGACTGGTGGGTTAGGCTGTTCTAAAAAATAATAGAATCAATATATGAAAGAATACTTTTACAATGGCTCATATTAAATTATAATGTGCATTTTTTAAAAAAGATTTTATTCATTATTTTTAGAGAGAAGGGTGGAGAGGGAGGAAGAAAGGGAGAGAAACATCTCTCAATGTATGGTTGTCTTCACCGCCTCCAGCTATGTACCTGCCTGGAGACCTGGCTTGTAACCTGGTTATGTCCCCTGACTGGGAATCAAACCAGGGACCTTTGGGTTCGCAGGCTGGCATCTATCCACTGAGCCACCAGCCAGGACTCATCATGTGCACTTTAAGTAGGTTAAAGTTTTATTTGTTAATAATATTTCAGTAAAGCTGGAAAAAAAAAAAAAAAAAACCCACAAAGCAATCATCAATTATTCAGTCCATCAAGATGTAGAATGTGCTGAAATGCTTTCTATAGATATGGAAAACCTCAGAACCCATCTGGTCCAATGCTGAGGCTATGTTGGCTTTGAGAACAGCTCTGACGGTGACCACTCTCTTCATATCCTGAAGAATAGAATTGTTCAGTGAGAAGAGGACTTCTGACTCACTGCTAGGCCTTGAGCAAATTCATTTGGTTCTGTAGGTCCAACCTGAACCTGCTTCTAAATTCAGCCACCTCTGGACACATTACCTACAACCATTCTCTTATTCCCACCTTTTTCTAATGGAAAGGCTCAGGAGGAAGGAGCATAGCTGTGCACTCACACCAATGCTTCCATTTTTTCTGTCAAAAACCTAAGAAAACAATGTTTCCAATAGTACTCTATAGGTAGGAATCATGGGGTCTATAAGTACATCATCCCTAAAATGTCAAAATTCTGGTAAAGATGCAAGGTTTTCTGGGGCATTTCCAAGAGCAGCTTGACTATCTGTGTGCTCCCTGTGAGATGATGGCTCTGCTAAGGGATAAAATGGTCATGTTTAATTGCACCGCCATTAGATTTCTAAAAACAGCTGCACTGCTTGGTCTGAATGTATTTGAAATTTGTGGCCTATTTTGCATTAGTAGGAATCTTTAAGAAATCTGTTCTAAATGAAACATCAATGAATACCAGGTTGAAATTTGATAAGAAGTATTTACTTGAGCAGTGCTGAGTCCAAAGTCACATCCTGTTACTTTTTCCACTGGGAAGGGAACTGGTGTTAATGCTTTCAGGACAAGAATAGCGTTAACTCGATTATCACATCTCACACACTGATTCTTCAGTGCTTTTAACAAAGAACAGAATATTAGTCCCCTCACTACCCAAGGAGGATATTAACCTCCACCCCTGCAAGAGCGAGGACACCACTAAAGTCAGCTTCTCCCGCTGGATGGGCCAGCTGCCAACTGTGAATGGGAACTTGGTTAGAGTAAAAGATTCTTTGTCAGGAATGTGGAAATTGTGACATTAGGGACTAGCCTGAGCTAGAGGATAAAACTTCAATGAAATTTGCAAGTTCATTTTGGTTTATATACCTGTTGGAGCTGAGACATTAAATACAGAAGGCCTTTTTAATCTAGCTATTTTAAACACTACTTGATACCATAGACTAGTGTCACTCAACAGAGAGTACTTCAAGGACAGAGCTATCTCTGAACCAGAATAAGACCCCAGGAAGGCCGATTCATCGCAGAGCATTTGGGACGGGGTTATTTTCTTTTGTTTCAACATTCACTTTTGACAGAACTGGCTTTTCTCTTTGCCCCTGCTGGAGACCTAATAACTTGTTTCACATTCACTTTATTCCAGTCCCCCCACACAGCCAAGTGCAGCTGACTTAATATGCAGGTATACTTTGTGCTTTATTTACATTTATTTTTGTCATTCACTTGCTATCAAGATGTAAAGAGAGACACTGTAAGTAATCAAACACAGAAATGGGTCAGGAAGGTTAACTTGACAAAAATAAAATAATCAAATAAAAAACAACATGGAGGAAATGACCATGTGAACACAGGCTGTAATTCAGTATTAGGGCAAGTCAATGGCAATACAAAAATGAAATTATAGTCAAACCTTCTTCCTGTCTCAGGAAGTGCTAATTTTTCCTGAGAGTTTTAAAGACAAGTTTAATTCTTGCATATATCCAGGAGTTCTGCAACTGTGGCTAGTATTGAAAATAAATAATCTAATTCAGCCTGGCCATATTAACTGCAAAATTCACTTTGCTGGTGAGATAAAATTTACTTCAGACCATATAGGTCAAGAGCTTTAGAGAGAAAATTCCAAAGATGAAGGCCCTTCATGGAAAATGCTCAGTCTTCAGACTTACGTAGTTCTAAATCAGAGGTCTTAGCACCTCCAAGCTCTCCAGCTGGTGTGAGGGCAAACCCAGAAAATAAGTGGTCATTGGATATAGCCTAAATCCTCTCTCTGCTATCTCTCCTCAACCCCTGAGACAGACTGCTGTTGAGGTGTGCTACCTTGATTCCTCCTGAAAGCAAAGAGGCGACTCATGAGGTATGGAACCCTGGAGGGAACAAAGGAAGGTATGAACATGTGTGAGCTCATATTTGGCATGATGAAAAGTAGGTACTCTTCAAAGGTCTGCTGTGTGACAGGGGGCTCGTTACTGAGAGCAGAGCTTAGCTGCCCACACAAAGGCAAGTGGGGAGGAAGGGGCTCAGTGAAGTTAGACTACAGACAATATGGAACAAGAAATCATTGAATCTTAAAATCTACAGGCTACTAGCAAATCCAGTTAAAGACACTGGTGAGAGCAAAGAGCAAAGAATGGACTTGGCTGGAAGATATGATTGCCTGCTTGCTGTCCACAGGTGGTTTTTAAAAATTCTAGCTGAAAAACACTTTTTATCTTTATCAGTCAAAGTGACTGATGGATGTCTATGGTAGACAAAATAATGACATGGCCACCCAAAATACTGTATGTCTACATCCTAATCTCAAGAATATGTAAACATGTTTGGGTACATGGCAAAGGGAAATTAAGGATGTAAATGAAATTAAGGTTGATGATCAGCAATACCTAAAATAGGGAGATTATTCTGGATTATTTTCATGGGCCCAATATAATCACAAGGGACCTTATAAGTGAAGGAGGGAGGCAGGGAAATTCAGAGTGATATAAGAAGGATGTGACCCATTGCTCTGGTTTTGAAAATGGAGGGAGGAAGCCACAAGCCCAGGATTGTGGGAGGCCTCTAGAAGCTGTTTATAAGCAAGCAACTGGATTTTCCCCTAGTGTACCCAGAAGAGGAGGCCACCCTGCTACACCTTGATTTTACTTCATGGAGGCCTGTGACGAACAAATGTAAGATAATAAATTTGTGTTGTTTAAACACACTGAATTGGTGATAATTTATCAGAGCGGCAATGAGAAACTACTAGAGAGGTCGATGGTCAGCTTGACATGTAAATATGTAGTTTATTTTATTTTATTATTTTTAAAGATTTTACTTATTATTCTTAGAGAGAGGGGAAGAGAGAGAGGCAGAGAGGGAGTGAGATATCAATGTATGGTTGCCTTTCACCTGCCTCCAGCTACAGACCTGGCTGAAGACCTGGCTTGCAACCTGGTTATGTTGCCCTGATTGGGGAATCAAACCAGCAACCTTTGGGTTCACAGGCTGGCACCTTATTCACTGTGCCACCAGCCAGGGCTAAATATGTAGTTTTTGCATTAAGCTTTGTCTATGGTGATCATTGCTAGGAAAGCAACGAATATTTGGGGAAAAGAAAATAGGATTTGTTGCCTAAGTGGAAGGCATACTACTTTTTCTGCTTGGTTGGCTAGCTACATTCTCGTTTCATCTCCTGCATTTTATGTGGTAGCCTGCTGGGAAGGCGAACATCATTTAGCACTTTTTATCCCAGAGGAACTAATTTCCAACAAGTAGTTCATCCCAACACAGTTGGTTTGATCCTAAAGGATGACATGTTAAGCAATCAGCCATATAGCAAAAGGCCATTTGACCAAAGGATGATACCTGTCATCTTGTGTTTTCTGAATACTTGAAGCCCAGCTGTTGAAAATTTCTCTCTCTGTGCTCCCAAGAGAAAAAATATAGTCCTGCTTTATTTTGATAGTCAGAATGAGATTGAAGAATGAATAGTAGCTGGGCCACATGCAAGTCATTCAAAAAAATCAGCAGTATAGTTAGAAAAGAAATCCAAGACATGGAAAGTTGTGTTTCTATCACATTCATTTGATAACAATTTTATCCTTTGTTTTCTGGTAGCTCTGTGCCTCCATTGGTTCCTTTCTCTTGTGTTTCTGTTGGGTTTTTGTTGGTTGGTTGGTTAATATTTCATACTTCTTTCCTCTGTTTTCTCTTTATTTATTTTTAAAATATTTTATTTATTATTTTTATAGAGAGAGGAATGGAGAGGGGCAGAAAGGGAGAGAGACATCACTGTATGGTTGCCTTTCACCTCCTCCAGCTACAGACCTGGCTGGAGACCTGGCTTGCAACCTGGTTATATGCTCTGGCTGGGGAATTGAACCAGTGACCTTTGGGTTTGTAGGCTGGCACCTTATCTACTGTGCCATCAGCCAGGGCCTTGTTTTCTCTTTTTTTTAAACTTCATGTCTCAATTTTGGTTTGTGTGTTTGTGTGTATGTGTGTGGTGTCCATTCGTTTTATGAAAAAGAAAGTTGCATATATACAGTAGTGTTTTTTCCTTTTGAATGTATCTTGTATCCATTATTCTTTGCCAATTTAGACATTTACTTCTTCTCTTTTGATAATTTTGTCACATATTATCCTTTTAATATGTAAGATTTTTGTGATCTAATAAGGAGTATTGTGACCTTTTGCTCTTTGTTTCAGCTAGAATTCTATAAGTATTTCCTGTAGTGGAAATATTTTGGTGATGAATTCTCTCAGCTTCTATAAATGAAAGTCTTCATTTCTCCTTCATATTTAAAAGATAACTTTGCGGGATATATTATCCTTGCCTTCTAATTTCTCTCTTTCAGTAGTTTTAATATTTGCTCTTTTCTGACTTATATAATTTCTGCTAAGTCTGTTAATACCCTGAAGGACTTTCTTTTGTTCATGTATTTGTTTTCTGGGTGCATTAAGTTGTCTGTCTGTATTTTCTCACACCTCATTGAGTTATTTTCAAAACTTTAACCTTCAGTCTCTGTCATTTATATTACATACTTTATATTTCAAAATTTTCCTATTTTATTTTTGGAGATTTTTCACTTTCTTTCTTGCCTTGCTATCTTGGTAATTCATGGTATTTGAGTGGCTCCTTCTCTGTCTAGGCATCTATGCGTTGGCACTTTACAAGATTTCTATGAAGAGGTCTTTCTAGCCTTTTCCAGTAGATGGCACTGAATCACAAGAATTTTAGCTTTGAAATCTCAAAGCTAACATATGGGGCTGCCATCAGTATATCCACCATGCTAAGGGATGGGGTTTGTTTTGTCTTCTTGGTAATGGTAACGTTGGACCTCCTCAGGGTCCACCCCTCCATGTGCCCCAACCTGGTGTCAGTCACAGAGATTAATAGTGATTCTATGATAATAGTTCTTGAAATTGCAAATAATATGCTCTGAGATGTGACACCAAAAGTTATAGGAGGTGACTTTTGGGATTCTAAGGGATGTCAGGGCTCTGTGGCTCCATTTCTTTGGAACACCAACAGTTGCAATAGAACCCCTGTGCTATGTTTTTGCCTCAGTCTCTGAGCCACATTTTGAGCTAGTCCTGCAGGAGTGCCCACTGAGACTCTGCTCTTCCCGGTTGAAGGAAGTGCCAGTTATAGCAGTGTCCTCCCCTCTTTGATCTGAGCCCACCATGAACTCTGGGCTGTAGGGGTGCATCGTGGTCCTTCTGAGTTCTCCTCTCTTCTCACTTTCTGTTTGTCCCCACTTGCCCTCCACTAAATGCTTCAATGGCATGCCTATATATTAAGCAGGAGATCCTTTGTTGAATTACAGCTGGTCAACTTATTGAAATTTCAGGGGAAAGACCAAGGGGATTTCTCATGCTGTCATTCCTCCAACATTACTCTCTTATTCACTTGAGAATTGAAAACTAAATTAACTTCAAATGGGGAGATGAGAATGAGGAAATGTACCTGAAATTAAATATACAACATGACCCTGCTTTTCTTTTAAATTGAGTGACTGTGCATGTGACATGTAAATTTAAAAAAAGTTAACATTTGATCTACATCTGTGGTATTATATGTTTTAAATATAATATACTATTCACAGCATTTGGGACACAATTACTCATTAATTACCAGCATCTTTGGGTGGAAAGACACTACTATAGTTATTAAGAGAGGGTGGAAAGATACATTCCTGGCCTGACTAGTGGAGTTTTTTGAAGAGAGACTCTTACTACCTGGTGGCCTCATTATATTTTCAACAAATGGCTAATGGGCATGGACAGTGCTAACTGAACTTCAGGAATGAAGAGGAACAAGTGGATGAGCTCTGGGGTGAGGCCACCTCTGAGTGAACAAGCACATTTTCAACACAATTGGCTGCCTAATTGCTTGTTGCAAACTTGGCTGAAGTATTTGGATGTGTAAGCAATTATATTTCCTCTAAAAGCTTTGGTTGATAATGCTTTTGTTCTCCATTTCTTACAACTGAACTAACAGAGAGAAGAAGTATGTACGGAAATTATTTCCAATATGTTTTGTCTTATTTCTTAACTTTTCAACATATTTTTTTCAACTAAGCTGGCCATCTCATGCAATGTTTATTATACCTCCTGATACCACAAAAGTAGGTAGCAAAAAGAAAAAGAAAGATTATGTGGTAAAGGTAGCTTTAGCAATAAAATAATGTCTAGTTCAAAAGCCTACTTGTTTGCATTAAGCCACATTTTCAATATGATTAATTGTATTGAGTTCCTCTGTACTAGTCACTGAGTTAGTCCTGAGTGTTGAAAATGAGTACAATATATTCTGACTTAGAGAAACAGCTCTTCAAATAAGCCTCGGGCAGGTATCAACTCAATCTGAGTCACCTGAAGTTTTGTGAGATGAGACACTATTTCCAAAAGAACCATAACTATAAACCATAGGCTTTGATTAGTTTGCTTCCTAAAAACCAATTCTATCATAACCTTTTAAGATTTCCACAACCCACCTAACATAATATGTTGCCAATTAACTTCAAATATAATGCTCATTGATTCAATAGAGAACAACAAACAACAGTCATGTTGTTGCCTCAGATCATTCTGGAAATGAAGCAGATCACAAAGAAATAAATGTAAAGACTGTTGCCACATCTATCATAGAAATATGAAATCTAGGTCTCTAAAGCCAGTTGTTCTTATAATCACGTCCTACAGATATTGCACACAGTGGTTCTGTAGTTCAGGTAATGTTAGTCCAGAATTTCTTTTCCTTTTTTTTAAATTATTTAAAAACATTTTATTTATTATTTCCAGAGAGAGAGGAAGGGAGAGGCAGAGAGGAAGAGAAACATCAATATATGGTTGCCTTTCACCTGCCTCCAGCTACGGACCTGGCTTGCAACCTGGTTATGTGCCCTGGCTGGGGAATCAAACCAGAATTTCAACTTCAGTTAGAATTTACTTAATATTTAATTGTTTAAAATGTGTCCACATGCAAAATCAAATTAACATGTCACATGTAAGCAGTTGTTGGAAAATTGATTTTCTATATTTAAATCCCAGTGTTTTTTGTTGTTGTTGACTCTGTGACATTAGTGATGTCACCATAGCCCTTTCCAACTCTCAGTTTCCCCATCTAATAAATGGAAATGCTTCTCATGTCAAAGAATGGTTATCAGCATCAGACAAGACAACATGTGAGAAGTTGCTTTGGGTAATACCAGGGCATACAGTGAATCTTTTAAGATATGCACCAGAGACATAATCCCTCAAAGTATTTAGCTTTGAAAACCAATAGCTATCAGAGATCCCATTCAATACAGTAAGCTGAGATAGCCCATGAAGGGCTGGTGCCTTGCTTGCTGTCATATATGGCGCAGGGCCCAGCACAGAAGCACAAGTAGATAAAGATTCATTCAAACTGAATGAGGCTCATTTGCTGGCTTGAGGTTAAAGCATCCTGTTCTGTATCTGGAGGCCTGTTGGATGTTCTCCAGGAAGGCTAGTAGGCACCAACTTCCCACTCTCACTTCACCTCCTTCCAGCCAACAGGCACCATCTGTTTGTGGGGTTTTTTTTGTTTGTTTGTTTTTAAATTATTTTTGGAGAAAAGGGCAGGGAAGGAGGAAGAAAGGGAGAGAAACATCAATGTATGGTTGCCTTTCACCTGCCTCCAGCTATAGAGCTGGCCGGAGACCTGGCTTGCAACCTGGTTATGTGCCCTGGATGGGAATTGAACCAGTGACCTTTGGGTTCACAGGCTGGTGCCTATCCATGGAGCCACCAGCCAGGGCTTGTTTTTGTTTTAACTCTAAGCTTTGCTGGAAGAGTTGAAATCAGTGATGATTGTAAGGTTTTCAAAATATATTTGTAAAATGTCAAGGAGATTTTAAGTGTCTTTTTATAATAGTGGAATTTTAGTGCTAAAGATGATTTTACTCATAATTCCTTTGGTGTTCAACATTGTAAATGTAGTTTGAGAAGTACGTCATTGCAAACTGATAATGTCACCTTTATTGACTTTGAATGACTGCCATAGCACTTTTTATATATGCATAATTTTGAAGTTTGGAGTAATTAAACAAAAGGAAAAAAACTACACTTAGCATTCACTGTCATAATTTGCAAATGAATACACCTAATGAGCTTAGATTTTTTACTTTTTATAAAATTCTACCCATTATCATCAATTATTGGACATGAAAATACCCACCAAGTTTTTTAAAAATTTTATTGTTGTTGTATTACATCCATCCTCTTTTTGCTCCCCTCTGTCACCTTCCCCACCCACCCATTCCCCCCAAAGTCAATTCCACCTGTTGTCCATGTCCATGGTTCCTTTATACTAGGTTCTTGTCTAAACTGCTCTCCTTCCTTGCCTCTGCCTCCCCCCTCCCCCTAACCCCTTCCCCCCTGACCACTGAAGGCCTATTCACTGTATTCATATATTTGGTTCTGTTTTGCTTGTTGTTAGTTTTGTTCATTATTGTCCTGTAATGGGTGAGATCATATGGTATTTGTCCTTCAGTGAC